>SZWC01001072.1:26808-44460 GCA_023375785.1 Penium margaritaceum | reverse complement strand
TTGACAACTCATAACACGAGTCACAAATGGTCAGGGTGGTAAATAATGGTTTGTGAATACTAGGTATCGACTAGCAAGTACAAATACCTTCAATATGTAGTGGCACAATGTGGCTTCAATGCATAGTGACCAACCAAAGTATGCATATGTCACTAACCATGACCAACAAATTTCACTTCATGTGGTCAACGTTGAAAACACATAAAACGAGTCACAAATGGTCAAAGGGGAAAACAATGGGTTGGGAACACTAGTTATCAACTAGTAAGTATAAAGACCTTCAACAAGCAGTGGCACGCTATGGCTAGCGTTCACAGTGACCAACCAAAGGATGCATACGTCAGTGACTACGACCGAATCAGTCCACTATGTATGGTCAACATTGACATCTCATAACACGAGTCAAAAATGTTCAGATGGAGAGACAATGGTTTGGGAAGCCTATGTATTGACTAGAAAGGACAAAGAACTTCAATACGTAGTGGCACGGTGTGGCTAATATGCACACCAAACAACCAAACTAGGCATATGTCACTGATCATGACCAGAGAATTTCAATATGGGTGGTCAACGGTGAACAACCATAACACGAGTCACAAACGGTCAGGAAAGGAAACAATGCTATGGGATGATCGGTTCTCAACTACCAACTACAACGACCTTCAGTCAGTAGTAGCACGGTGTGGCTAACATATACAATGACCGACCAAAGTAGGCATATGTACTGCCTTTCACCAAAGAAATCCGCTGTGTGTTGTCACCATTGACAACTCATAATACGAGTCACAAATGGTCAGAGGGAGAAACAATGGTTTGAGAACACCAAGTATCAAATAGCAAGCACAAGGGGCTTCAATACGCTGTGACACGGTGTGGAGACCATGCACGATGACCAACCAAAGTAGGCATATGTCACTGACCATGAGCAAATAATGTCACTAAGTGTGGTAAACTTTGACAACTCACAACACGACTCACAAATGGTCAGGGTGGAAGGTAATGGTTTGTGAATACCAGTTATTGAGTAGCAAGTACAAATACCTTCAATATGTAGTGGCACAATGTGGCTTCAATGCACAGTGAGCAACCAAAGTATGCCAATGTCACTGACCATGACGAAAGAATCTCACTTCATGTCGTCAACATTGAAAACGCATAACATGAGTCACAAATGGTCAGAGGGGAAAACAATGGGTTAGGAACACTAGTTATCAACTAGCAAGTACAAAGACCTTCAACAAGCAGTGGCACGGTATGGCTAGCGTGCAAAGTGACCAACCAAAGGATGCATACGTCACTGATTACGACCGAAGAAGTCCACTATGTGTGGTCAACATTGACAACTCATAACACGAGTCACAAATGGTCAGAGGGAGAGACAATGGTTTGGGAAGCCTATGTATTGACTAGAAAGGACAAAGAACTTCAATACGTAGTGGCACGGTGTGGCTAATATGCACACCAAACAACCAAACTAGGCATATGTCACTGATCATGACCAGATAATTTCAATATGGGTGGTCAACGTTGACCAACCATAACACGAGTCACAAATGGTCAGGACAGGAAACAATGCTATGGGAATATCGGTTCTCAACTACCAAGTACCATGACCTTCAAACAGTAGTAGCACGGTGTGGCTACCATGCACAATGACCGACCAAAGTAGGCATAGATACTGCCTTTGACTGAAGAAATCCGCTGTGTGTTGTCAACGTTGACAACACATAATACGAGTCTCAAATGGTCAGAGGGGGAAACAATGGTTTGAGAAAACCAAGTATCAAATAGAAAGCACAAGGGGCTTCAATACGCTGTGGCACGGTGTGGAGACCATGCACGATGACCAACCAAAGTAAGCATATGTCACTGACCATGAGCAAATATTGTCACTAAGTGTGGTAAACCTTGACAACTCATAACACGAGTCACAAATGGTCAGGGTGGAAGATAATGGTTTGTGCATACTAGTTATTGACTAGCAAGTACAAATACCTCCAATATGTAGTGGTACAATGTGGCTTCAATGCACAGTGACCAACCAAAGTATGCATACGTCACTAACCATGACCAACACATTTCACTTCATGTGGTCAACGTTGAAAACGCATAACACTAGTCACAAATGTTCAGAGGGGAAAACGATGGGTTGGGAACACTAGTTATCAACTAGCAAATACAAAGACCTTCAACAAGCAGTGGCACGGTATGGCTAGCGTGCACAGTGACCAACCAAAGGATGCATACGTCACTGACTACGACCGAATAAGTCCACTATGCGTGGTCAATATTGACAACTCATAACACGAGTCACAAATGATCAGAGGGAGAGACAATGGTTTGGGAAGCCTATGTATTGACTAGAAAGGACAAATAGCTTCAATACTTAGTGGCATGGTGTGGCTAATATGCACACCAAGCAACCAAACTAGGCATATGTCACTGATCGAGACCAGAGAATTTCAATATGGGTGGTTAATGTTGACCAACCATAACACGAGTCACAAACGGACAGGAGAGGAAACAATGCAATGGGAATATCGGTTCTAAACTACAAAGTACAACGACCTTCAGTCAGTAGTAGCACGGTGTGGCTATCATACACAATGACCACCCAAAGTAGGCATATGTACTGCCTTCGACCAAAGAAATCCGCTGTGTGTGGTCAACGTTGACAACTCATAATACGAGTCACAAATGGTAAGAGGGGGACACAATGGTTTGGGAACACCAAGTATGAAGTAGCAAGCACAAGGGGCTTCAATACGCTGTGGCACGGAGTGGAGACCATGCACGATGACCAACCAAAGTAGGCATATGTCACTGACCATGCCCAAATAATGTCACTAAGTGTGGTAAGCTTTCACAACTCATCACACGAGTAACAAATGGTCAGGGTGGTAGATAATGGTTTGTGAATACTAGGTATCGACTAGCAAGTATAAATACCTTCAATATGTAGTAGCACAATGTGGCTTCAATGCACAGTGACCAACCAAAGTATGCATATGTCACTAGCCATGACCAACAAATTTCACTTCATGTGGTCAACGTTGAAAACGCATAACACGAGTCACAAATGATCAGAGGGGAAAACAATGGGTTGGTAACACTAGTTATCAACTAGCAAGTACAAATACCCTCAACAAGCAGTGGTACGGTATGGCTAGCGTGCAGAGTGACCAACCAAAGGATGCATACGTCACTGACTACGACCGAATAAGTCCACTATGTGTGGTGAACATTGACAACTCATAACACGAGTCACAAATGGTCAGAGGGAGAGACAATGGTTTGGGAAGCCTATGTGTTGACTAGAAAGGACAAAGAACTTCAATACGTAGTGGCACGGTGTGGCTAATATGCACACCAAACAACCAAACTAGGCATATGTCACTGATCATGACCAGAGAATTTCAATATGGGTGGTAAACGTTGACGAACCATAACACGAGTCACAAACGGTCAGGATAGGAAACAATGCTATGGGAACATCGGTTCTCAACTACCAAGTACAACGACCTTCATTTAGTGGTAGCACGGTGTGGCTACCATGCACAATGACCGACCAAAGTAGGTATATGTACTGCCTTCGACCAAAGAAATCTGCTGTGTTTTGTCAACGTTGACAACTCATAATACGAGTCACAAATGGTCAGAGGGGGAAAGAATGGTTTGGGAACACCAAGTTTCAAATAGAAAGCACAAGGGGCTTCAATACGCTGTGGCATGGTGTGGAGACCATGCACGATGACCAACCAAAGTAGGCATATGTCACTGACCATGAGCAAATAATGTCACTAAGTGTGGTAAACTTTGACAACTCATAACATGAGTCACAAATGGTCAATGTGGAAGATAATGGTTTGTGCATACTAGTTATTGACTAGCAAGTACAAATACCTTCAATATGTAGTGGCACATTGTGGCTTCAATGCACAGTGACCAATTAAAGTATGCATATGTCACTAACCATGACCAACAAATTTCACTTCATGTGGTCAACGTTGAAAACGCATAACACGAGTCACAAATGGTTAGAGGGGAAAACAATGGGTTGGGAACACTAGTTATCAACTAGCAAGTACAAATACCTTCAACAAGCAGTGGCATGGTATGGCTAGCGTGCACAGTGACCAACCAAAGGATGCATACGTCACTGAGTACGACCGAATAAGTCCACTATGTGTGGTTAACATTAACAACTCATAACACGAGTCACAAATGGTTAGAGGGAAAGACAATGGTTTGGGAAGCCTATGTATTGACTAGAAAGGTCAAAGAACTTCAATACGTAGTGGCACGGTGTGGCTAATATGCACACCAAACAACCAAACTAGGCATATGTCACTGATCATGACCAGAGAATTTCAACATGGGTGGTCAACGTTGACCAACCATAAGACGAGTCACAAACGGTCAGGAGAGGAAACAATGCTATGGGAATGTCGGTTCTCAACTACCAAGTATAACGACCTTCAGTCAGTAGTAGCACGGTGTAGCTACCATGCAAAATGACCGACCAAAGTGTTGAAATAGTATGCACCTTGTCCACTGCCTAGCTGGCTAGCTACACATACAGACAAGGCATGCACTGCTCTGTGGAGTACGTCCCCTTGGTCTGTTCTGAGATGGGCGAGGAATGCACTACCCATAATGGGTATGTCCCCTGTGGCTCATCATAGGAACCATACCTTTTTGGCATGGTTGAATAGGCACCGGAGTCTCAAACGAGAGATCGCGGGTTCAAACCCCGCGACGGCCACATTTTTCTTTGTGGCCAAAACTTGGACAGGAAGCTTCTATGAAGCTTACTAAAAGCCTGGCTTGAGGATGACACTTGGCGGTCTAAGGACACGCCAAGTAGGATTGTAGGTTGAGGTTGGCTCCACTGGAGCCACTACAAAGCAGAAGCTTTAGCAAAGCTCTGCAAGTATAAAAGCCTGTACCTTGCATGCATCCATTTACAGTTCTTGCCTTTGAGACTCCTCACAGAGTGTCCAACCAAAGGTAGACACTAAAGACCAACATGTGGACTTCGTGAGGTTGCAAACCAAACGAACCTAAAGTGTGGATCCCTCGTTCGAGGGTGATATGTTATCTTGGTTGCAATACCAAGAGCGGTTGGCGGCCTCCCATGTCGGGACCCGTTTTCTAGACCGTTGCTATCCGGCGCATTGACAAAGGGTTATGGGCCCACACTTCTGGTTCTAAGGCACGCTTCCAAGACCAACTAGCGCGTGGTCTTGCAGGGCGCACAGGTACAACAGGGACACGACCATCGGACGGCTCCATCCGCTCCATCGGCTCCATCGGCTTCTTCAGGTAGGGTGCGCGCACGTGGCGCACTAGGGGACGAGGAACAGCTCTGTCCATGTTGGACACGACCCTCGAGCCCCAACGGGATTAAGCTCTACCCCTTTTTAGAAGTTGGTACGACCCCGAGTCTGTTCTCTCACGACGGCACCATCGCCTTAGGCGATCATCGGCTGGAGGGGTATGCAACGGAACCAACTGCACCTTTGACAACGGTCGCAGTCCGCAGCCTCATCAGCCTCATCGGCCTCAACGAAGCAGAGTAGCAGCGAAGGAGAGAAGACGAGCAACCGCCAAAAATGGCGGATCCGACTCCAGCCCGCCTTGAGGCGGGTATGTCCAAATTCACCGGGACTGGTTTTCCCTTGTGGAAATGGCAATTTGAGATTGTCATGAACGTGCATGGCTACCTCGACATCGTAAAAGGGATCGAGACAGCACCCGCCGATGCGACCATGACTACGCATGCGGCTGACCTTGCAGCATGGACGATGAAGAACAACATGGCTCTCGCCATTCTTGTGACGTCCATCAACGAGACTCAACACTCCCACATCACAGGATGCACGTTGGCTGCCGAGGCCTACGCAAAGCTATCACGCGTGCATCAATCGAACGCTCTAGCAAACCGCCTTTTCATCTTCCAACGGTTGATGTCGATGAGGGTGAGCGAAGGAGAATCGATACCCGCATTTTTGCAGTCGTTCGACAACGTGCTGCAAGAGGTCCAGCAAATGGAATGGAAGCTNGACTCCAACATGCGTGCCATGATCCTTCTAATGGCGCTGCCGGAAAGCTGGGGGTCCTTGATCACCGTATTTGGCGGTTGGAAGGAGGCGGATCTGACGTATGAGGCTGTCGCCGAACACGTCTGCAACGAGTCCATGCGACGCAGTGGTAGTGAGGCAAACATCTCAGCCTATGCCTCTTGCTTCAGTGGACAAAGTGCAAGCTCTCGCTCCAGTCAAGGCAACAGCGGAAGCGGTGGCGGTGGAGGGAAAGGCAACGGTGGCGGGAAGAGTTCCAAGAAGCCCGGCAACTGTCACAACTGTGGCAAGGCTGGGCACTGGGCTAGGGACTGCCGTAGTCCCAAGAAAGAAGGCGGGAGCAAAGGTGGAAAGGAGAAGAAGGAGCTCACCAACATGATGGCTAGGGGGCTGCCCATGAAGGGGGCAGCGATCCTTAGGCCCGGGGCATTTGCCCTTGACTCGGGCACCAACCATCACTCTTCAAAAGAGAAGGGTGGATTTTTCTCCATGGCCGAATCTGTCATGCGTATCAAGTGTGCAAAGGGCGGCGTCGTCCAAGCCATGGGCGAAGGGGACAAGGTGATCACGTTCAACGTGAACGGTGCGGAGAAGGCGGTCAACCTTCAAAAGGTGGTGTACATGCCCTCCTTCGCAGCCAACCTGTTGTCCGTGTCACAAATCACTGACAACAACATGACAGTGGTGTTCACCAACAAGGAAGCGGTGGTCCTAAAAAACGAGGACATCCAGATTTTGTACACCAAAGACGACCTCATGCTTCAAGTTCCAAGAGTCGACGGTCTCTACGTGCTTCAAACCAAAGCCACCAAGGCGTTGGATTAGGGACTCGCATGTGCCACCAAGACAGTGGCACCGGAGCCAAAGGATGCACCGCCGGCGACCGCTGCGGCCGCCACATCAACCAAGGACACTGACGCTCAGTTGTGGCACCGGCGATTTGGCCATGTGGCCAACAGCACGCTGCAGAAGATGCAGGAGCAAGAGGTAGTCCGTGGAATGGAAGGGTGCACCATGAAGCATGACGAAGGGTGTGCATTGTGTGAACCATGCCTCCAAGCGAAGGCAAAGAAGAAGCCGTTTGGGAGAGGAGGTCAACGAGCGAACATGTCTTGGAACTGATACACAGTGACGTGTGTGGACCCTTCCGCACTCCGTCTAACGGAGGAAGCAAGTACTTCCTGACCTTCATTGATGACCACAGCCGCAAGTTGTGGATCTACTTCCTCAAAACAAAGGGAGAGGTCAAGGAGAAGCTCCTCGAGTTCATCGCCATGGTGGAGCGGCAAACGTCCAAGAAGGTGAAGACACTTCGAAGTGACAACGGGGGTGAGTACGAGGCATGCAAGCCTTGGCTCAAGCATCATGGCATCCGCCACGAGCAGACCACCCCATACAATCCCCAAAGCAACGGCGTGGTCGAGAGGATGAACCAGACCCTGCTCGGCATGGTGCGAAGCATGCTCTTTGACGCCAAGCTCCCACCTCGCTTTTGGGCTGAAGCAACAACAACGGCCTGCTACCTCTTGAACCTCACACCAGCGACCGCCTTGCGGAAGCGTGGAAAAGAGCAGGACAAGCAGCTGAAGACCCCACAGGAAGCATGGTCGGGAAAGAAACCCAACGCATCCCATATGAAGGTGTTTGGGTCAACTGCATGGGTGAAGATCCAGTCAGGAGAAGGTGGAAGGCAAGCTTGACGCACGTTCGAGGAAGTGCGTCATGGTTGGGTACGACACGTCACACAAAGCCTATCGGCTTTGGGACCAGGCAGCAGGCAAGCTCGTGAGAAGCCGCGACGTCGTGTTTGACGAACGCACCCTTGGAAGGGGAGAGCTGTTGGACCCGATCCTCGCTCCCAAAGCGGGAGAGTGGATAGTGTTGCTTGAGTCCGGAGACCAAGCGCCCGACAACTGGCTCGCTTTGCCAGCAAGTGGTAGGAATGGGAGAGATGCTGCGTAGGATGATGCAGCATCTGACATGGACGCGGATTCCGAGGCGTCTAGGGCTTTCGTGTCTGACTTGGAGTCTGACGACTCTTTTGACGACGACGACGACGACGACAAACCACCACCTGTGGAAGCACCAGCACCAAAGCAAGAAGCTGCACCACTACCCCGGCGTAGTTTGCGACCAAAGAAAGCACCTTTGCGGTATGAGGATGATTGGACCGGCCTTAACTGGTCATGCATGGCTCAGGGAGAGCCATCCACAGTGGCGAAGGCGATGAATGGCCCAGATGCGGCCAAGTGGAAGGAGGCTGTGGACAGCGAGCTCGCGTCCATTGCCGAGAACGGCACGTGGGTGCTAGTGGATAGACCCGACAAGACCCACGTGGTGGGATCCAAGTGGGTCCTCCGAGTGAAGAAGAAGCAAGACGGCAGCATCGACAAGTTCAAGGCAAGGGTAGTGGCTAAGGGGTTCTCTCAATGCCCGGGCTGTGAGTATGATGAGACATTCGCGCCCGTCGTGACCTTTGCCTCCATCCGCTCTCTCCTTGGAATTACAGCTGCAAAGAACCTGGAGATACACCAGATGGACGTCAAGACAGCTTTTCCTTATGGGAAGCTTGACAAGGAAGTGCTGATGGAGGTGCCCGAAGGAGTCCAAGCTCCCGAGGGCAAGGTGTGCAAGTTGGTGAAAGCGCTCTACGGGCTGAAACAGGCTCCAAGGATGTGGTACAAAGAGATGGACGGTTTCATGACCGGTCTCTCCTTCGCGCATTGCCACAGTGATCCGAGCGTGTATGTGCGCGATGATGGGAGAGGGCTCATGCTGGTTGCACTGTACGTGGATGATCAGATCATCTGCTCGTCTTTGGTCGAGCTGCTGGATGAGCTGAAGTCTGACCTCAGCAAAAGGTTCAAGATGAAGGACATGGGTCCTCTTTAGTACTACCTCGGGATCGCCATCCACCGCAACCGAGTAGCCGACACCATCGAACTCAACCAAACCAAATACATTGGTGAGGTACTGAAGCGCTATCACATGGAAGACTGCAAACCTGTCAGCACCCCAATGACGACCGATACGAAGCTCAAGGCCTCCATGTTGCCAAGCAACGAAGCAGAACAAAGGGAGATGCAAGAGATCCCCTACCAGTCCGCTGTGGGTAGCATCATGTACGCCATGGTAGGGACTCGTCCCGACATCTGCTATGCTGTGGGACAAGTGAGCAGATTCGTGGCCAACCCTGGGCCACAACACTGGCAGACAGTCAAGCGCATCTTGCGCTACCTGCAAAAGACACGTCACGTGGGCCTCATCCTTGGAGGCCAAGAAGGAATGGAACCCCTTCGCCTGAAGTGCTACACCGATGCTGACTGGGGAGGAAACCTCGACGACAGGAAATCCACCTCCGGATACGTGTGCATCTTGAATGGCACTGCCATCTCATGGGCCAGTAGGAAGCAGGATTGTGTTTCTGTGTCCACGGCCGAGGCAGAGTATGTTGCTCTGTCTGAGTTGTGCAAAGAGACTCAGTGGCTGCGCAACCTCCTTGGCAAAATGACAGTACCACAGAAGGATGCCACGGTCGTACACGTGGACAACATGAGTGCCATCTGAATGGCTGAAGACGAGATCATCTCTCGGCGAACGAAGCACATCGACATACGTTACCACTACTCACGTGACCTGGTCATGAAGAACGTGGTGGACTTGCAGCACTGCGGTACAAAGAGCATACTTGCTGACTGCATGACCAAGCCGCTGGAAAGCGACTTGCACTATGCAGGCATTCGTGGATTCGGCATGAGGAGTGCAGCAGAGGAAGGGTAAGCCCCAAGGCATTGATGGAGCCCAGTAAGCGCCAGATGGACAGAGGTGCAAGGGAGAGATTTGTTGAAATAGTATGCACCTTGTCCACTGCCTAGCTGGCTAGCTACACATACAGACAAGGCATGCACTGCTCTGTGGAGTACGTCCCCTTGGTCTGTTCTGAGATGGGTCAGGAATGCACTACCCATAATGGGTATGTCCCCTGTGGCTCATCATAGGAACCATACCTTTTTGGCATGGTTGAATAGGCACCGGAGTCTCAAACGAGAGATCGCGGATTCAAACCCCGCGACGGCCACATTTTTCTTTGTGGCCAAAACTTGGACAGGAAGCTTCTATGAAGCTTACTAAAAGCCTGGCTTGAGGATGACACTTGGCGGTCTAAGGACGCGCCAAGTAGGATTGTAGGTTGAGGTTGGCTCCAGTACAAAGCAGAAGCTTTAGCAAAGCTCTGCAAGTATAAAAGCCTGTACCTTGCATGCATCCATTTACAGTTCTTGCCTTTAAGACTCCTCACAGAGTGTCCAACCAAAGGTAGACACTAAAGACCAACATGCAGACTTCGTGAGGTTGCAAACCAAACAAACCTAAAGCGTGGATCCCTCGTTCGAGGGTGATATGATATCTTGGTTGCAATACCAAGAGCGGTTGGTGGCCTCCCATGTCGGGACCCATTTTCTAGACCGTTGCTATCCAGCGCATTGACACAAAGTAGGCATATGTACTGCCTTTGACCAGAGCAATCCGCTGTGTGTGGTCAATGTTGACAACTCATAATACGAGTCACAAATGGTCAGAGGGGGAAACAATGGTTTGGGAACACCAAGTATCAAATAGCAAGCACAAGGGGCTTCAATACGTTGTGTCACGGTATGGAGACCATGCACGATGACCAACCAAAGTAGGCATATGTCACTGACCATGAGAAAATAATGTCACTAAGTGTGGTAAACTTTGACAACTCATAACACGAGTCACAAATGGTCAGGGTGGAAGACAATGGTTTGTGCATACTAGTTATCAACTAGCAAGTACAAATACCTTCAATATGTAGTGGCACAACGTGGCTTCAATGCACAGTGACCAACCAAAGTATGCATGTGTCACTAACCATGACAAACAAATTTCACTTCATTTGGTCAACGTTGAAAATGCATAACACGAGTCACAAATGGTCAAAGGGGAAAACAATGGGTTGGGAACACTATTTATCAACTAGCAAGTACAATGACCTTCAACAAGCAGTGGCACGGTATGGCTAGCGTGCACAGTGACCAACCAAAGGATGCATACGTCACTGACTACGAACGAATAAGTCCACTGTGTGTGGTCAACATTGACAACTCAGAACACGAGTCACAAATGGTCAGAGGGAGAGACAATGGTTTGGGAAGCCTATGTATTGGCTAGAAAGGAAAAAGAACTTCAATACGTAGTGGCACGGTGTGGCTAATATGCACACCAAACAATCAAACTAGGCATATGTCACTGATCATGACCAGAGAATTTCAATATGGGTGGTCAACGCTGACCAACCATAACACGAGTCAGAAACGGTCAGGAAAGGAAACAATGCCATGGGAATATCGGTTCTCACTTACCAAGTACAACGACCTTCAGTCAGTAGTATCGCGGTGTGGCTACCGTGCACAATGACCGACCAAAGTAGGCATATGTACTGCCTGTGACCAAAGAAATCGGCTGTGTGTGGTCAACGTTTATAACTCATAATATGAGTCACAATTGGTCAGAGGAGGAAACAATGATTTGGGAACACCAAGTATCACATAGCAAGCACAAGGGGCTTCAATACGTTGTGGCACACTTTGGAGACCATGCACGATGACCAACCAAAGTAGGCATATGTCACTGACCATGACCAAATAATGTTACTAAGTGAGGTAAACTTTGACAACTCACAACACGACTCACAAATGGTCAGGGTGGAAGGTAATGGTTTGTGAATGCTAGTTATGGACTAGAAAGTACAAATACCTTCAATATGTAGTGGCACAATGTGGCTTCAATGCACAGTGACCAACCAAAGTATGCATATGTCACTGACCATGACGAAAGAATTTCACTTCATGTGGTGAACGTTGAAAAAGCATAACACGAGTAACAAATGGTCAGAGGGTAAAACAATGGTGCGGGAACACTAGTTATCAACTAGCAAGTACAAAGATCTTCAACAAGCAGTGGCACGGTATGGCTAGCGTGCACAGTGACCAACCAAAGGATGCATACGTCACTGACTATGACCGAATAAGTCCACTATGGTTGGTCAACATTGACAACTCTTAACAGGAGTCACAAATGGTCAGAGGGAGAGACAATGGTTTGGGAAGCCTATGTATTGACTGGAAAGGACAAAGAACTTCAATATGTAGTGGCACAGTGTGGCTAATATGCACACCAAACAACCAAACTAGGCATATGTCACTGATCATGACCAGAGAATTTCAATATGGGTGGTCAACGTTGACCAACCAAAACACGAGGTACAAACGGTCAGGACAGGAAACAATGCTATGGGAATATCGGTTCTCAACTACCAAGTATAACGACCTTCAGTCAGTAGTAGCACAGTGTGGCTACCATGCAGAATGACCGACCAAAGTAGGCACATGTACTGCCTTTGACCAAAGAAATCCGCTGTGTGTGGTCAACGTTGACAACTCATAATACGAGTCACAAATGGTCAGAGGGGAAAACAATGGTTTGGAAACACCATGTATGAAATAGGAAGCACAAGGGGCTTCAATACGTTGTGGCACGGCGAGGAGACCATGCACGATGACCAACCAAAATAGGCATCTGTCACTGACCATGAAAAAATCAAGTCACTAAGTGTGCTAAACGTTGACAACTCATAACACGAGTCACAAATGGTCAGGGTGGAAGAGAATGGTTTGTGCATACTAGTTATCGACTAGCAAGTAGAAATACCTTCAATATCTAGTGGCACAATGTGGCTTCGGTGCACAGTGACCAACCAAAGTATGCATATGTCACTAACCATGACCAACAAATTTCACTTCATGTGGTCAACGTTGAAAATACATAACACGAGTCACAAATGGTCAGAGGGGTAAACAATGGGTTGGGAACACTAGTTATCAAGTAGCAAGTAAAAAGACCTTCTACAAGCAGTGGCACAGTATGGCTAGTGTGTACAGTGACCAACCAAAGGATGCATACGTCACTGACTACGATAGAATAAGTCCACTATGTGTGGTGAACATTGACAACTCAGAACACGAGTCACAAATGGTCAGAGGGAGAGACAATGGTTTGGGAAGCCTATGCATTGACTAGAAAAAACAAATAACTTCAATACGTAGTGGCACGGTGTGGCTAATATGCACACCAAACAACCAAACTAGGCACATGTCACTGATCATGGCCAGAGAATTTCAATATGGGTGGTCAACGTTGACCAACCATAACACGAGTCACAAACAGTCAGGATAGGAAAAAATGCTATGGGAATATCGGTTCTCAACTACCAAGTACAACGACCTTCAGTCAGTAGTAGCACGGTGTGGCTACCATGCACAATGACCGACCAAAGTACGCATATGTACTGCCTTTGACCAAAGAAATCCGCTGTGTTGTCAATGTTGACAACTCATAATACGAGTCACAAATGGTCAGAGGGGGAAAAAATGGTTTGAGAATACCCAGTACCAAATAGCAAGCACAAGGGGCTTCAATACGCTGTGGCACGGTGTGGAGACCATGCACGATGACCAACCAAAGTAGGCATATGTCACTGACCATGAGAAAATAATGTCACTAAGTGTGGTAAACTTTGACAACTCATAACACAAGTCGCAAATGATAAGGGTGGAAGATAATGGTTTGTGCATACTAGCTATCGACTAGCAAGTACAAATACCTTTAATATGTAGTGGCACAATGTGGCTTCAATGCACAGTGACCAACCAAAGTATGCATATGTCACTAACCATGACCAACAAATTTCACTTCATGTGGTCAACGTTGCATATGCATAACACGAGTCACAAATGGTCAGAGGGGAAAACAATGGGTTGGGAGCACTAGTTATCAACTAACAAGTACAATGACCTTCAACAAGCAGTTGCACGGTATGGCTAGCGTGCACAGTGACCAACCAAAGGATGCATACGTCACTGACTACGACCGAATAATTCCACTATGTGTGGTCAACATTGACAACTCAGAACACGAGTTAAAAATGGTCAGAGAAAGAGACAATGGTTTGGGAAGCCTATGTATTGGCTAGAAAGGACAAAGAACTTCAATACGTAGTGGCACGGTGTGGCAAATATGCACACCAAACAATCAAAATAGGCATATGTCACTGATCCTGACCAGATTATTTCAATATGGGTCGTCAACGTTGACCAACCATAACACGAGTCACAAACGTTCAGGAGAGGAAATAATGCTATGAGAATATCGGTTCTCAACTACCAAGTACAACGACCTTCAGTCAGTAGTAGCACGGTGTGGCTACCATGCACAATGACCGACCAAAGTAGGCATATGTATTGCCTTTGACCAAAGAAATCCGCTCTGTGTGGTCAACGTTGACAACAAATAATACGAGTCACAAATGGTCAGAAGGCGAAACAATGGGTTGGGAACACTAGTTATCAACTAGCAAGTACAAAGACCTTCAACAAGCAGTGGCACGGTATGGCTAGCGTGCACAGTGACCAACCAAAGGGTGCATACGTCACTGACTACAAACGAATAAGTCCACTATGTGTGGTCAACATTGACAACTCATAACATGAGTAACAAATGGTCAGAGGGAGAGACAATGGTTTGGGAAGCCTATGTATTGAATAGAAAGGACAAAGAACTTTAATATGTAGTGGCACGGTGTGGCTAATATGCACACCAAACAACCAAACTAGGCATATGTCACTGATCATGACCAGACAATTTCAATATGGGTGGTCAACGTTGACCAACCATAACACGAGTCACAAACGGTCAGGACGGGAAACAATGCTCTGGGAGTATTGGTTATCCACTACCAAGTACAACGATCTTCAGTCAGTAGTAGCACAATGACCGACCATAGTAGGCATATGTACTGCATTTGACCAAAGAAATCCGCTGTGTGTTGTCGATGTTGAAAACTCATAATACGAGTCACAAATGGTCAGAGGGGGAAACAATGGTTTGGGAACACCAAGTATCAAAAAGAAAGCACAAGGGGCTTCAATACGCTGTGGCACGGTGTGGAGACCATGCACGATGACCAACCAAAGTAGGCATATGTCACTGACCATGACCAAATAATGTCACTAAGTGTGGTAAACTTTGACAACTCATAACACGAGTCACAAATGGTGAGGGTGGAAGATAATGGTTTGTGCATACTAGTTATTAACTATCAAGTACAAATACCTTCAATATGTAGTGGCAAAATGTGGCTTCAATGCACAGTGACCAACCAAAATATGCATATGTCACTAACCATGACCAACAAAATTCACTTCATGTGGTCAACGTTGAAAACGCCTAACACGAGTCACAAATGGTCAGAGGGGAAAACAATGGGTTGGGCACACTAGTTAACAACTAGCAAGTACAAAAACCTTCAATAAGCAGTGGCACGGTATGGCTAGCTTGCACAGTGACCATCCAAAGGATGCATACGTCACTTACTATGACCGAATAAGTCCACTATGTGTGGTCAACATTGACAACTCATAACACGATTCAGAAATGGTCAGAGGGAGAGACAATGGTTTAAGAAGCATATGTATTGACTAGAAAGGACAAAGAACTTCAACACGTAGTGGCACGGTGTGGCTAACATGCACACCAAACAACCAAACTAGGCATATGTCACTGATCATGAACAGAGAATTTCAATATGGGTGGTCAATGTTGACCAACCATAACACGAGTCACAAACGGTCAGGAGAGGAAACAATGCTATGGGAATATCGGTTCTCAACTACCAAGTACAACGACCTTCAGTCAGTAGTAGCACGGTGTGGCTACCATGCACAATGACCGACCAAAGTAGGCATATGTACTGCCTCTGACCAAAGAAATCCGCTGTGTGTGGTCAACGTTGACAACTCATAATACGAGTCACAAGTGGTCAGAGGGATAAACAATGGTTTGGGAACACCAAGTACCAAATAGCAAGCACAAGGGGCTTCAATACGCTGTGGCACGGTGTGGAGACCATGCACAATGACCAACCAGAGTAGGCATATGTCACTGACCATGACCAAATAATGTCACTAAGTGTGGTAAACTTTGAAAACTCACAACACGACTCACAAATGGTCAGGGTGGAAGGTAGTGGTTTGTGAATACTAGTTATCGACTAGCAAGTACAAATACCTTTAATATGTAGTGGAACAATGTGGCTTCAATGCACAGTGACCAACCAAAGTATGCATATGTCACTGACCATGACGAAAGAATTTCACTTCATGTGGTCAACGTTGAAAATGCATAACACGAGTCACAAATGGTCAGAGGGTAAAACAATGGGTTGGGAACACTAGTTATCAACTAGCAAGTGCAAAGACCTTCAACAAGCAGTGGCACGGTATGGCTAGCGTGCACATGGACCAACCAAAGGATGCATACGTCACTGACTACGACCGAATAAGCTCACCATGTGTGGTCAACATTGACAACTCATAACACGAGTCACAAATGGTCAGAGGGAAAGACAATGGTTTGGGAAGCCTATGCATTGAATAGAAAGGACAAAGAACTTCAATACGTAGTGGCACGGTGTGGCTAATTTGCACACCAAAGAACCAAACTAGGCATATGTAAATGATCATGACCAGAGAATTTCAAGATGGGTGGTCAACGTTGACCAACCAAAACACGATTCACAAACGGTCAGGAGAGGAAATAATGCTATGGGAATATCGGTTCTCAACCACCAAGTATAACGACCTTCAGTCAATAGTAGCACGGCGTGGCTACCATGCACAATGACCGACCAAAGTAGGCATATGTACTGCCTTTGACCAATGAAATCCGCTGTGTGTGGTCAACGTTGACAACTCATAATACGAGTCACAAATGGTCAGAGTGGGAAACAATGGTTTGGGAACACCAATTATCAAATAGCAAGCACAATGGGCTTCAATACGTTGTGGCATGGTGTGGAGACCATGCACGATGACCAACCAATGTAGGCATATGTCACTAACCATGAGAAAACAATGTCACTAAGTGTGGTAAACTTTGACAACTCATAACACGAGTCAAAAATGGTCAGGGTGGAAGATAATGGTTTGTGCATACTAGTTATCGACTAGCAAGTACAAATATCTTCAATATGTAGTGGCACAATGTGACTTCAATGCACAGTGACCAACCAAAGTATGCATATGTCACTAACCATGACCAGCAAATTTCACTTCATGTGGTCAACGTTGAATATGCATAACACGAGTCACAAACTGTCAAAGGGGAAAGCAATGGGTTGGGAACACTAGTTATCAACTAGCAAGTACAATGACCTTCACCAAGCAGTGGCACGGTATGGCTAGCGTGCACAGTGACCAACCAAACGATGCATACATCACTGACTACGACCGAATAAGTTCACTATGTGTGGTCAACATTGACAACTCAGAACACGAGTCACATGGTCAGAGGGAGAGACAATGGTTTGGGAAGCCTATGTATTGGCTAGAAAGGACAAAGAACTTCAATACATAGTGGCACGGTGTGGCTAATATGCACACCAAACAATCAAACTAGGCATATGTCACTGATCATGACCAGAGAATTTCAATAT
>SZWC01001072.1:10177-25962 GCA_023375785.1 Penium margaritaceum | reverse complement strand
GATGCATACATCACTGACTACGACCGAATAAGTTCACTATGTGTGGTCAACATTGACAACTCAGAACACGAGTCACATGGTCAGAGGGAGAGACAATGGTTTGGGAAGCCTATGTATTGGCTAGAAAGGACAAAGAACTTCAATACATAGTGGCACGGTGTGGCTAATATGCACACCAAACAATCAAACTAGGCATATGTCACTGATCATGACCAGAGAATTTCAATACGGGTGGTCAACGTTGACCAACCATAACACGAGTCACAAACGATCAGGAGAGGAAACAATGCTATGAGAATATCGGTTCTCAACTACCAAGTACAATGACCTGCAGTCAGTAGTAGCACGGTGTGGCTACCATGCACAACGACCGACCAAAGTAGGCATATGTACTGCCTTTGACCAAAGAAATCCGCTGTGTGTGGTCAACGTTGACAACTCATAATACGAGTCAAAAATGGTCAGAGGGGGAAACAATGGTTTGGGAACACCAAGTATCACATAGCAAGCACAAGGGTCTTCAATACGTTGTGGCACGGTGTGGAGACCATGCACGATGACCAACCAAAGTGGGCATATGTCACTGACCATGACCAAATAATGTCACTAAGTTTGGTAAACTTTGACAACTCACAACACGAGTCACAGATGGTCAGGGTGGAAAGTAATGGATTGTGACTACTAGTTATCCACTAGCAAGTACAAATACCTTCAATATGTAGTGGAACAATGTGGCTTCAATGCACAGTGACCAACCAAAGTATGCATATGTCACTGACCATGACGAAAGGATTTCACTTCATGTGGTCAACGTTGAAAATGCATAACACGAGTCACAAATGGTCAGAGGGTAAAACAATGGGTTGGGAACACTAGTTATCAACTAGCAAGTACAAAGAACTTCAACAAGCAGTGGCACGGTATGGCTAGCGTGCACATGGACCAACCAAAGGATGCATACGTCGCTGACTACGACCGAATAAGCTCACCATGTGTGGTCAACATTGACAACTCATAACACGAGTCACAAATGGTCAGAGGGAAAGACAATGGTTTGGGAAGCCTATGCATTGAATATAAAGGACAAAGAACTTCAATACGTAGTGGCACGGTGTGGCTAATTTGCACACCAAATAACCAAACTAGGCATATGTAAATGATCATGACCAGAGAATTTCAAGATGGGTGGTCAACGTTGACCAACCAAAACACGATTCACAAACGGTCAGGAGAGGAAATAATGCTATGGGAATATCGGTTCTCAACCACCAAGTATAACGACCTTCAGTCAGTAGTAGCACGGTGTGGCTACCATGCACAATGACCGACCAAAGTAAGCATATGTACTGCCTTTGACCAATGAAATCCGCTGTGTGTGGTCAACGTTGACAACTCATAATACGAGTCACAAATGGTCAGAGTGGGAAACAATGGTTTGGGAACACCAAGTATCAAATAGCAAGCACAATGGGCTTCAATACGTTGTGGCATGGTGTGGAGACCATGCACGATGACCAACCAAAGTAGGCATATGTCACTGACCATGAGAAAACAATGTCACTAAGTGTGGTAAACCTTGACAACTCATAACACGAGTAAAAAATGGTCAGGGTGGAAGATAATGGTTTGTGCATACTAGTTATTGACTAGCAAGTGCAAATATCTTCAATATGTAGTGGCACAATGTGACTTCAATGCACAGTGACCAACCAAAGTATGCATATGTCACTAACCATGACCAACAAATTTCACTTCATGTGGTCAACGTTGAATATGCATAACACGAGTCACAAATTGTCAGAGGGGAAAACAATGGGTTGGGAACACTAGTTATCAACTAGCAAGTACAATGACCTTCACCAAGCAGTGGCACGGTATGGCTAGNAAATAATGTCACTAAGTGTGGTAAACTTTGACAACTCATAACACGAGTCAAAAATGGTCAGGGTGGAAGATAATGGTTTGTGCATACTAGTTATCGACTAGCAAGTACAAATATCTTCAATATGTAGTGGCACAATGTGACTTCAATGCACAGTGACCAACCAAAGTATGCATATGTCACTAACCATGACCAACAAATTTCACTTCATGTGGTCAACGTTGAATATGCATAACACGAGTCACAAATTGTCAGAGGGGAAAACAATGGGTTGGGAACACTAGTTATCAACTAGTAAGTACAATGACCTTCACCAAGCAGTGGCACGGTATGGCTAGCGTGCACAGTGACCAACCAAAGGATGCATACATCACTGACTACGACCGAATAAGTTCACTATGTGTGGTCAACATTGACAACTCGGAACACGAGTCACATGGTAAGAGGGAGAGACAATGGTTTGGGAAGCCTATGTATTGGCTAGAAAGGACAAAGAACTTCAATACATAGTGGCACGGTGTGGCTAATATGCACACCAAACAATCAAACTAGGCATATGTCACTGATTATGACCAGAGAATTTCAATATTGGTGGTCAATGTTGACCAACCATAACACGAGTCACAAACGATCATGAGAGGAAACAATGCTATGAGAATATCGGTTCTCAACTACCAAGTACAATGACCTTCAGTCAGTAGTAGCACGGTGTGGCTACCATGCACAACGACCGACCAAAGTAGGCATATGTACTGCCTTTGACCAAAGAAATCCGCTGTGTGTGGTCAACGTTGACAACTCATAATACGAGTCAAAAATGGTCAGAGGGGGAAACAATGGTTTGGGAACACCAAGTATCACATAGCAAGCACAAGGGTCTTCAATACGTTGTGGCACGGTGTGGAGACCATGCACGATGACCAACCAAAGTAGGCATATGTCACTGACCATGACCAAATAATGTCACTAAGTTTGGTAAACTTTGACAACTCACAACACGAGTTACAGATGGTCAGGGTGGAAGGTAATGGATTGTGACTACTAGTTATCCACTAGCAAGTACAAATACCTTCAATATGTAGTGGCACAATGTGGCTTCAATGCACAGTGACCAAAAAAAGTATGCATATGTCACTGACCATGATGAAAGAATTTCACTTCATGTGGTCAACGTTGAAAACGCATAACACGAGTCACAAATGGTCAGAGGGGAAAACAATGGGTTGGGAACACTAGTTATCAACTAGCAAGTACAAAGACCTTCAACAAGCAGTGGCACGGTATGGGTAGCGTGCACAGTGAATAACCAAAGGATGCATACGTCACTGACTATGACCGAAAAAGTCCACTATGTGTGGTCAACATTGACAACTCATAACACGAGTCACAAATGGTCAGAGGGAGAGAAAATTGTTTGAAAATCCTATGTATTGACTAGAAAGGACAAAGAACTTCAATATGCAGTGGCACGGTGTGGCTAATATGCACACCAAACAGCCAAACTAGGCATATGTCACTGATCATGACCAGAGAATTTCAATATGGGTGGTCAACGTTGACCAACCATAACACGAGTCACAAAGGGTCAGGAGAGGAAACAATGCTATGGGATTATCGGTTCTTGACTACCAAGTACAACGACCTTCAGTCAGTAGTAGCACGGTGTGGCTACCATGCACAATGACCGACCAACGTAGGCATATGTACTGCCTTTGACCAAAGAAATCCGCTGTGTGTGGTCAACGTTTACAACTCATAATATGAGTCACAACTGGTCAGAGGGGGAAACAATGGTTTGGGGACACCAAGTATCAAATAGCAAGCACAAGGGACTTCTATACGCTGTAGTACGGTGTGGAGACCATGCATGATGACCAACCGCAGTAGGCATATGTCACTGACCATGAGCAAATCATGTCACTAAGTGTGGTAAACTTTGACAACTCACAACACGACTCACAAATGGTCAGGGTGGAAGGTAGTGGTTTGTGAATACTAGTTATCTACTAGCAAGTACAAATACCTTCAATATGTAGTGGCACAATGTGGCTTCAATACACAGTGACAAACCAAAGTATGCATATGTCACTGACCATGACGAAATAATTTCACTTCATGTGGTCAACGTTGAAAACGCATAACACGAGTCACAAATGGTCAGAGGGGAAAAAAATGGGTTGGGAACACTAGTTTTCAACTAGCAAGTACAAAGATCTTCAACAAGCAGTGGCACAGTATGGCTAGCATGCACAGTGACCAACCAAAGGATGCATACGTCACTGACTACGACCGAATAAATCCACTATGTGTTGTCAACATTGACAACTCATAACACGAGTCACAAATGGTCAGAGGGAGAGACAATGGTTTGAGAAGCCTATGTATTGACTAGAAAGGACAATTAACTTCAATACGCAGTGGCACGGTGTGGCTAATATGCACACCAAACAACCAAACTAGGCATATGTCATTGATCATGACCAGAGGATTTCAATATGGGTGGTCAACGTTGACCAACCATAACACGAGTCACAAACGGTCAGCACGGGAAACAATGCTATGGGAATATTGGTTCTCAACTACCAAGTACAACGACCTTCAGTCAGTAGTAGCACGGTGTGGCTACCATGCACAATGACCGACCAAAGTAGGCATATGTACTGCCTTTGACCAAAGAAATCCGCTGTGTGTGGTCAACGTTTACAACTCGTAATATGAGTCACAATTGGTCATAGGGGGAAACAATGGTTTGGGAACACCAAGTATCAAATAGCAAGCACAAGGGGCTTCAATATGTTGTGGCACAGTCTGGAGACAATGCACGATGACCAACCAAAGTACGCATATGTCACTGACCATGAGAAAATAATGTCACGAAGTGTGGTAAACTTTGACAACTCATAACACGAGTCACAAATGGTCAGGGTGGAAGAGAATGGTTTGTGCATACTAGTTATTGACTAGAAAGTACAAATACCTTCAATATGTAGTGGCAAAATGTGGCTTCAATGCACAGTGACCGGCCAAAGTATGCATATGTCACTAGCCATGACCAACAAATTTCACTTCATGTGGTCAACGTTGAAAATGCATAACACGAGTCACATATGGTCAGAGGGGAAAACAATGGGTTGGGAACACTAGTTATCAACTAGCAAGTACAATGACCTTCAACAAGCAGTGGCACGGTATGGCTAGCATGCACACTGACCAACCAAATGATGCATACGTCACTGACTACGACCGAATAAGTCCACTATGTGTGGTCAACATTGACAACTCATAACACGAGTCACAAATGGTCAGAGGGAGAGCCAATGGTTTGGGAAGCCTATGTATTGGCTAGAAAGGACAAAGAACTTCAATGCGTAGTGGCACGGTGTGGATCATATGCACAACAAACAATCAAACTAGGCATATGTCACTGATCATGACCAGAGAATTTCAACATGGGTGGTCAACGTTGACTAACCATAACACGAGTCACAAACGGTCAGCACAGGAAACAATGCTATGGGAATATCGGTTCTCAACTACCAAATACAACGGACTTCAGTCAGTAGTAGCACGGTGTGGCTACCATGCACAATGACCGACCAAAGTAGGTATATGTGCTGCCTTTGACCAAAGAAATCCGCTGTGTGTTGTCAACGTTGACAACTCATAGTACGAGTCACAAATGGTCAGAGGGAGAGAGAATTGTTTGAGAACGCCAAGTATCAAATAGCAAGCAAAAGGGGTTTCAATACGCTGTGGCACGGTGTGGAGACCATGCACGATGACCAACCAAAGTAGGCATATGTCACTGACCATGAGCAAATAATGTCACTAAGTGTGGTAAACTTTGACAACTCATAACACGAGTCACAAATGGTCAGGGCGGAAGATAATGGTTTGTGCATACTATTTATTGACTAGAAAGTAAAAATACCTTCAATATGTAGTGGCACAATGTGGCTTCAATGCACAGTGACCAACCAAAGTATGCATATGTCACTGACCATGATGAAAGAATTTCACTTCATGTGGTCAACGTTGAAAATGCATAACACGAGTCACAAATGGTCAGAGGGTAAAATAATGGGTTGGGAACACTAGTTATCAACTAGCAAGTACAGAGACCTTCAACAAGCAGTGGCACGGTATGGCTAGCGTGCACAGTCACCAACCAAAGGATGCATACGTCACTGACTACGACCGAATATGTCCACTATGTGTGGTCAACATTGACAACTCATAACACGAGTCACATTTTGTCAGAGGGAGAGACAATGGTTTGGGAAGCCTATGTATTGACTAGAAAGGAAAAAGAACGTCAATACCTAGTGGCACGGTGTGGCTAATATGCACACAAAACAACCAAACTAGGCATATGTCACTGATCATGACCATAGAATTTCAATATGGGTGGTCAACGTTGACCAACCAAAACACGAGTCACAAACGGTCAGGAGAGGAAACAATGCTATGGGAATATCGGTTCTCAACTACCAAGTATAACGACCTTCAGTCAGTAGTAGCACGGTGTGGCTACCATGCACAATGACCGACCAAAGTAGGCATATGTACTGCCTTTGACCGGAGAAATCCGCTGTGTGTGGTCAACGTTGACAACTCATAATACGAGTCACAAATGGTCAGAGGGGGGAAACAATGGTTTGGGAACACCAAGTATCACATAGCAAGCACAAGGGGCTTCAATACGTTGTGGCACGGTGTGGAGACCATGCACGATGACCAACCAAAGTACGCATATGTCACTGACCATGATGAAAGAATTTCACTTCATGTGGTCAACGTTGAAAATGCATAACACGAGTCACAAATGGTCAGAGGGGGGAAACAATGGTTTGGGAACACGAAGTATCACATAGCAAGCACAAGGGGCTTCAATACGTTGTGGCACGGTGTGGAGACCATGCACGATGACCAACCAAAGTACGCATATGTCACTGACCATGAGAAAATAATGTCACAAAGTGTGGTAAACTTTGACAACTCATAACACGAGTAACAAATGGTCAGGGTGTAAAATGGGTTGTGCATACTAGTTATTGACTAGAAAGTACAAATACCTTCAATATGTAGTGGCACAATGTGGCTTCAATGCACAGTGACCGGCCAAAGTATGCATATGTCACTAGCCATGACCAACAAATTTCACTTCATGTGGTCAACGTTGAAAGTGCATAACACGAGTCACAAATGGTCAGAGGGGAAAACAATGGGTTGGGAACACTAGTTATCAACTAGCAAGTACAATGACCTTCAACAAGCAGTGGCACGGTATGGCTAGCGTGCACAGTGACCAACCAAAGGATGCAAACGTCACTGACTACGACCGAATAAGTCCACAATGTGTGGTCAACATTGACAACTCATAACACGAGTCACAAATGGTCAGAGGGAGAGCCAATGGTTTGGGAAGCCTATGTATTGGCTAGAAAGGACAAAGAACTTCAATACGTAGTGGCACGGTGTGGATCATATGCACAACAAACAATCAAACTAGGCATATATCACTGATCATGACCAGAGAATTTCAACATGGGTGGTCAACGTTGACCAACCATAACACGAGTCACAAACGGTCATCACAGGAAACAATGCTATGGGAATATCGGTTCTCAACTACCAAGTACAACGAACTTCAGTCAGTAGTAGCACGGTGTGGCTATCATGCACAATGACCGACCAAAGTAGGTATATGTGCTGCCTTTGACCAAAGAAATCCGCTGTGTGTTGTCAACGTTGACAACTCATAGTACGAGTCACAAATGGTCAGAGGGAGAAACAATGGTTTGAGAAAGCCAAGTATCAAATAGCAAGCACAAGGGGTTTCAATAGGCTGTGGCACGGTGTGGAGACCATGCACGATGACCAACCAAAGTAGGCATATGTCACTTACCATGAGCAAATAATGTCACTAAGTGTGGTAAACTTTGACAACTCATAACACGAGTCACAAATGGTCAGGGCGGAAGATAATGGTTTGTGCATACTATTTATTGACTAGCAAGTACAAATACCTTCAATATGTAGTGGCACACTGTGGCTTCAATGCACAGTGACCAACCAAAGTATGCATATGTCACGGACCATGACGAAAGAATTTCACTTCATGTGGTCAACGTTGAAAATGCATAACACGAGTCACAAATGGTCAGAGGGTAAAATAATGGGTTGGGAACACTAGTTATCAACTAGCAAGTACAAAGACCTTCAACAAGCAGTGGCACGGTATGGCTAGCGTGCACAGTGACCAACCAAAGGATGCATATGTCACTGACTACGACCGAATATGTCCACTATGTGTAGTCAACATTGACAACTCATAACACGAGTCACATTTTGTCAAAGGGAGAGACAATGGTTTGGGAAGCCTATGAATTGACTAGAAAGGAAAAAGAACGTCAATACCTAGTGGCACGGTGTGGCTAATATGCACACAAAACAACCAAACTAGGCATATGTCATTGATCATGGCCATAGAATTTCAATATGGGTGGTCAACGTTGACCAACCAAAACACGAGTCACAAACGGTCAGGAGAGGAAACAATGCTATGGGAATATCGGTTCTCAACTACCAAGTATAACGACCTTCAGTCACTAGTAGCACGGTGTGGCTACCATGCACAATGACCGACCAAAGTAGGCATATGTACTGCCTTTGACCAAAGAAATCCACTGTGTGTGGTCAACGTTGACAACTCATAATACGAGTCACAAATGGTCAGAGGGGGGAAACAATGGTTTGGGAACACCAAGTATCACATGGCAAGCACAAGGGGCTTCAATACGTTGTGGCACGGTGTGGAGACCATGCACGATGACCAACCAAAGTAGGCATATGTCACTGACCATGAGAAAATAATGTCACTAAGTGTGGTAAACTTTCACAACTCATAACACGAGTCACAAATGGTCAGGGTGGAAGACAATGGATTGTGCATACTAGTTATTGACTAGCAAGTACGAATACCTTCAATATGTAGTGGTACTATGTGGCTTCCATGCACAGTGACCAACCAAAGTATGCATATGTCACTAACCATGACCAACAAATTTCACTTCATGTGGTCAACGTTGAAAACACATAACACGAGTCACAAATGGTCAGAGGCGAAAAGAATGGGTTGGGAACACTAGTTATCAACTAGCAAGTACAAAGACCTTCAACAAGCAGTGGCACGGTATGGCTAGCCTGCACAGTGACCAACCAAAGGATGCATATGTCACTGACTACGACCGAATAAGTCCACTATGTGTGGTCAACATTGACAACTCATAACACGAGTCACAAATGGTCAGAGGGAGAGACAATGGTTTGGAAAGCCTATGTATTGACTAGAAAGGACAAAGAACTTCAATACGTAGTGGCACGCTGTGGCTAATATGCACACCAAACAACCAAACTAGGCATATGTCTCTGATCATGACCAGAGAATTTCAATATGGGTGTTCAACGTTGACCAACCATAACACGAGTCACAAACTGGCAGGAGAGGAAACAATGCTATGGGAATATCGGTTCTCAACTACCAAGTATAACGACCTTCAGTCAGTAGTAGCACGGTGTGGCTACCATGCACAATGACCGACCAATGTAGGCATATGTACTGCTTTTGACCAAAGAAATCCGCTGTGTGTAGTCAAAGTTGACAACTCATAATACGAGTCACAAATGGTCAGAGGGGGAAACAATGGTTTGGGAACACCAAGTATCAAAAAGCAAGCACAAAGGGCTTCAATACGTTGTGGCACAGTGTGGAGACCATGCACGATGACCAACCAAAGTAGGCATATGTCACTGACCATGACCAAATAATGTCACTAAGTGTGGTAAACTTTGACAACTCATAACACAAGTCACAAATGGTCAGGGTGGAAGATAATGGTTTGTGCATACTAGTTATCGTCTAGCAAGTACAAATACCTTCAATATGTAGTGGCACAATGTGGCTTCAATGTACAGTGACCAACCAAAGTATGCATGTCACTAACCATGACCAACAAATTTCACTTCATGTGGTCAACGTTGAAAATGCATAACACAAGTCACAAGGGGTCAGAGGGGAAAACAATGGGTTGGGAACACTAGTTATCAACTAGCAAGTACAAATACCTTCAACAAGCAGTGGCATGGTATGGCTAGCGTGCACAGTGACCAATCCAAGGATGCATTCGTCACTGACTACGACCGAATAAGTCCACTATGTGTGGTCAACATTGACAACTCAGAACACGAGTCAGAAATGGTCAGAGGGAGAGACAATGGTTTGGGAAGCCTATGTATTGACTAGAAAGGACAAATAACTTCAATACGTAGTGGCACGGTGTGGCTAATATGCACACCAAACAACCAAACTAGGTATATGTCACTGATCGTGACCAGAGAATCTCAATATGGGTGGTCAATGTTGACCAACCATAACACGGGTCACAAACGGTCAGGAGAGGAAACAATGAAATGGAAATATCAGTTCGCAACTACCAAGTACAACGACCTTCAGTCAGTAGTAGCACGGTGTGGCTACCATGCACAATGACCGACCAAAGTAGGCATATGTACTGCCTTTGACCAAAGAAATCCGCTGTGTGTGGTCAATGTTTACAACTCATAGTATGAATCTCAATTGGTCAGAGGGGGAAATAATGGTTTGGGAACACCAAGTATCACATAGCAAGCACAAGGGGCTTCAATACGTTGTTGCACGGTGTGGAGATGATGCACGATGACCAACAAAAGTAGGCATATGTCAATGACCATGGAAAAATAATGTCACTAAGTGTGGTAAACTTTGACAACTCACAACACGACTCACAAATGGTCAGGGTGGAAGGCAGTGGTTTGTGAATACTAGTTATCGACTAGCAAGTACAAATACCTTCAATATGTAGTGGCACAATGTGGCTTCAATGCACAGTAACCAACAAAAGTATGCATGTGTCACTGACCATGACGAAAGAATTTCACTTCATGTGGTCAACGTTGAAAATGCATAACACGAGTCACAAATGGTCAGAGGGTAAAACAATGGGTTGGGAACACTAGTTATCAACTAGAAAGTACAAAGACCTTCAACAAGTAGTGGCACGGCATGGCTAGCGTGCACAGTGACCAACCAAAGGATGCATACGCCACTGACTACGACCGAATAAGTCCACTATGTGTGGTCAACATTGACAACTCATAACAAGAGTCACAAATGGTCAGAGAGAGAGGGACAATGGTTTGGGAAGCCTATGTATTGACTAGAAAGGACAAAGAACTTCAATACGTAGTGGCACGGTGTGGCTAATATGCACACCAAACAACCAAACTAGGCATATGTCACTGATCATGACCAGAGAATTTCAATATGGGTGGTAAACGTTGACCAACCATAACACGAGTCACAAATGGTCAGAGAGAGAGGGACAATGGTTTGGGAAGCCTATGTATTGACTAGAAAGGACAAAGAACTTCAATACGTAGTGGCACGGTGTGGCTAATATGCACACCAAACAACCAAACTAGGCATATGTCACTGATCATGACCAGAGAATTTCAATATGGGTGGTAAACGTTGACCAACCATAACACGAGTCACAGACGGTCAGGACAGGAAAACTTGCTATGGGAATATCGGTTCTCAACTACCAAGTATAACGACCTTCAGTCAGTAGTAGCACGGTGTGGCTACCATGCACAATGACCGACCAAAGTAGGCATATGTACTGCCTTTGACCAAATAAATCCGATGTGTGTGGTCAATGTTGACAACTCATAATGCGAGTCACAAAGGGTCAGAGGGGGAAACAATGGTTTGGGAACACCAAGTATCAAGTAGCAAGCACAAGGAGCTTCAATACGTTGTGGCACGGTGTGGAGACCATGCACGATGACCAACCAAAGTAGGCATATGTCACTGACCATGAGAAAATAATATCACCAAGTGTGGTAAACTTTGACAACTCATAACACGAGTCACAAATGGTCAGGGTGGAAGATAATGGTTTGTGCATACTTGTTATCGACTAGCAAGTACAAATACGTTCAACATGTAGTGGCACAATGTGGCTTCAATGCACAGTGACCAACCAAAGTATGCATTATCAACCGGCCTGAGGCAAACGGACTAGAAAACAGGGCCGACACAATAGCACCTGCCGTCCGCTCCTAGCATTTCAACTAGGAGAAGATATCACCCTCAGGATCACGGTTCCACACTGAGCAGGTCCTAGGCAATCATATGCTAGCAACTGTGTCCACTTAACACTTTGTCACTTTCGCGCGAGGTGCTAGTCAAAGACTAACTCCTGGGGCTTAGACCAACCAGTGTCTTCTTTATACTGTTCCTTAGTTGGAAAACTCTGTGAGGAGCATCTAAGGCCATATTGTGTAATTAGAATGAGGAATGAGCCTGGTACATATAGTCCTAGGCCTGGATTCTAAGATGTGTGGGTAGTGACACTTTTGGGGTGGTCACTCTACACCACCTCACCAGTCCGCCAATTGGCGCATCCACTGACCGCCAAGTGGCGCACTCTCCTCATGCATGGAGAAATGTCTAAGAAACTTCCCCTGTGCTAGAAGGTCAAAAAACCTCCTGCGCACATCAAGGCTCGATCGCACGACCTGTTGTCCCTAAGTCCAACATGCTATCCGTTGCGCTACAGTTCTGGTGTCTCGTTTGGACGTGCACCACGAACAAGGTTTGGGGGACTTACTCCAAGGGAGCAGTGCATGCATAACCTGTCCGTCAACCCATAGCAGTGGCCATGGGGCATCGAAGAAAAACAATCTCTCCCTTGCACCGTAGGCCACCTGCTGTGGTAGTTTTCATTGGCATGAACCTGTAGCTCTAGGTTGTGTTTGTGCATGTCAGTTTCTTTTTTTTTTTGATCTTTAGTTCTCATCTCTTGCATCCACCATGCCGACTCCTCGAGCACCTGCAACATGCAAATCACTGTCTAGCGGCTTTGTCAAGAAGTCCGCAAGCATTTTCTTGGTTGCGACGTGCTCCAGTTCCACGACACCCTTGGCGATAAGGTCACGTGAGTAGTGGTACCGAATATCGATGTGTTTTGTACGCCGGGAGATCATGTCGTCCTCTGCCATAGCCATGGCACTTTGGTTGTCGATGCGGATGACCGTTGCCTCCTCTTGTGGTGCCTTGATCTCATCAAGCAAACTGCGAAGCCACTGTGTTTCCTTGCACACTTCGGAGAGTGCAGTGTACTCCGCCTCAGCTGTAGAAAGCGAGACGCAGTCTTGCTTCTTGCTTGCCCACGAGACCGCACCACCGTTGAGAAGACAAACAAACCCTGAGGTGGACTTCCTGTCATCAATCCGTCCTCCCCAGTCCGCGTCAGTGTAGCATGTCAGCCGCAGCAAGTCTGATCCTTCTAGACCTCCAAACCGGAGTCCGACGTGCCAAGTCTTTTTGAGGTAGCGAAAAATCCGCTTCACGACTTGCCAATGTTCTGGCCCAGGGTTGGCCACAAACCTGCTCACCTGACCCACTGCAAAAGCAATGTCAGGTCGTGTTCCCACCATTGCATACATGAGACTTCCAACGGCGGACTGGTATGGAATGTTTTCCATCTCCCGCCGATCTGCCTCGTTGCTTGGTGACATGGAGGAGGAGAGCTTGCAGTCGGAGGGCATGGGGGTGCTGACGGGCTTGCAGTCCTCCATGTTGTAGCGCTTCAAGATGTCCATAATGTACTTGGTCTGGTTGAGCTCGATGGTGCCTGCTTTGCGGTTGCGGTGAACAGCAATCCCGAGGTAGTACTCGAGAGGTCCCATGTCCTTCATCTTAAATCTGCTGGCCAGATTTTTCTTGAGGTCCGTGAGGGCCTCCTGCGAGGAAGAACACATGATAAGATCATCCACGTACAACGCCACAAGTAGCAAGCCACGTTCGTCCTCCCGCACATAGACGCTAGGGTCATTTTTGCAATGTGCGAAGGAGATCTCAGCCATGAAGCTATCCATCTCCTTGTACCAGATCCGTGGGGCCTGTTTCAGTCCGTACAACGCCTTCACCAGCTTGCACACCTTACCCTCGGGTGCTTTGACACCTTCCGGTACCTCCATTAGCACCTCCTTGTCGAGCTTCCCATAAAGGAAGGCTGTCTTCACATCCATCTGGTGGATCTCAAGGTCTTTGGCGGCAGCGACAGCAAGCAGGGACCTNGCGAAGCCACTGTGTTTCCTTGCACACTTCGGAGAGTGCAATGTACTCCGCCTCAGCAGTAGAAAGCGAGACGCAGTCCTGCTTCCTGCTTGCCCACGAGACCGCACCACCGTTGAGAAGACAAACAAACCCTGAGGTGGACATCCTGTCATCAATCCGTCCTCCCCAGTCCGCGTCAGTGTAGCATGTCAGCCGCAGCAAGTCTGATCCTTCTAGACCTCCAAACCGGAGTCCGACGTGCCGAGTCTTTCTGAGGTAGCGTAAGATCCACTTCACGACTTGCCAATGTTCTGGCCCAGGGTTGGCCACAAACCTGCTCACCTGACCCACTGCAAAAGCAATGTCAGGTCGTGTTCCCACCATTGCATACATGAGGCTTCCAATGGCGGACTGGTATGGAATGTTTTGCATCTCCCGCCGGTCTGCCTCGTTGCTTGGTGACATGGAGGAGGAGAGCTTGCAGTCGGAGGGCATGGGGGTGCTGACGGGCTTGCAGTCCTCCATGTTGTAGCGCTTCAAGATGTCCATGATGTACTTGGTCTGGTTGAGCTCGATTGTGCCTGCTTTGTGGTTGCGGTGAACAGCAATCCCGAGGTAGTACTCAAGAGGTCCCATGTCCTTCATCTTAAATCTGCCGGTCAGATTTTTCTTGAGGTCCGTGAGGGCCTCCTGCGAGGAAGAACACATGATAAGATCATCCACATACAACGCCACAAGTAGCAAGCCACGTTCGTCCTCCCGCACATAGACGCTAGGGTCATTTTTGCTATGTGCGAAGGAGATCTCAGCCATGAAGCTGTCCATCTCCTTGTACCAGATCCGTGGGGCCTATTTCAGTCCGTACAACGCCTTCACCAGCTTGCACACCTTACCCTCGGGTGCTTTGACACCTTCCGGTACCTCCATTAGCACCTCCTTGTCGAGCTTCCCATAAAGGAAGGCTGTCTTCACATCCATCTGGTGGATCTCAAGGTCTTTGGCGGCAGCGACAGCAAGCAGGGACCTGATGGAGGCAAACGTGATGACCGGTGCGAAGGTCTCATCGTACTCAGAACCTGCGCGCTGTGAGAACCCTTTCGCCACGACCCTTGCCTTGTACTTGTTGATGCTATCATCTTGCTTCCGCTTCGACCTGAGCACCCACTTTGAGCCCACCACGTGAGCATTAGCGGGTCTGTCCACTAGCACCCATGTGCCATTTTCTTCGATGGACGTGAGCTCACTGTCCACCGCCTCCTTCCACTTGGCCGCATCGGGCCTTGCCAGCGCTTCAGCCACAGTGAGCGGCTCTCCCTGAGCCAAACAGGACCAGCTCAGTCCAGTCCAGCTTCCAGTGTCAGCTTCGTACTTTGGAGTTTGTTTTCTTTGTCGTGTGCTGCGACGTTGCATTGCTGGTGGATGTTTGCCATGCTGTTGCTCCTGTGGTGTTGGCTGCCCTGGAGTTGAATTTTCCTCTTTTGAAGAGCCACTGGCCTCCGAGCTGGTCTCAGAGGCCTCGGACGTCTCCGACTCTGTGTCGGAGCTCGCCGCTGCGTCAGCCTGCGCAGCCGCTCCCCCTGGCACACCACTCTTCTTCACGGCCTGCCGCACTGGCACCACTTGCCAGTTTTCAGGAGCTTGATCTCCTGACTCTAGCAGCACCAACCACTCTCCCTGTTTTGGAGCTTCCGTGGGATCAAGCATCTCTTCCTTGCCTGGTTTCCTCTCGTCAAAGGT
>SZWC01001071.1:305288-320939 GCA_023375785.1 Penium margaritaceum | reverse complement strand
AGAGAGAGAGAGAGAGAGATAGAGAGAGAGATAGAGAGAGAGAGAGAGAGATAGAGAGAGAGAGAGAGAGAGAGAGAGAGATAGAGAGAGAGATAGAGTGATAGAGAGAGAGAGAGAGTGAGTTTTTGAGTTTGTGTTTGTGTGTCTGTATCTTCATCTTAACCCAAATGTACATTGCATGATGTGGCCAGAATGCACATGCTTGATTTTAGACCTTTCGACAGGCTCCCTGTGAACCTCATAAGCAAAGGAAACTTCAGAATCATGTTCTGAATCAAGGTCGTGGACCCACAGCCTTTACTGGTCCTAAAAATTTCAAAGGTTTCCAAATGGGCACAACTGAAATCTCAGCATTCTGATACATTTTCTTTTAAAGAACTCTGCATGGCACAGAACATGGCACAGAAGGTGAAGTGCTCAGCAGTCTTTAGGAAAAATGTTTTCAGTTGGAGCTTTGCACTAGATTCTGATTTTCAAATCTACATCCTGCACAATGATTTACTCGATTTCATGAAAGGTATGGAGTTTCTAGCCAGAAATGTGAAAGACACAAAGAACTAGGCCTCTTTTGAGCAAGAAAGTGGAGTTTCTCATACTTCTGGAAACCTAGGTGACTGAAGCTTAGTGGGGTTACATTGAAGGCTGCACCTTAGTAGGTGAGATGCGGAAGAAGCTATTCCATTCACCATTCCATGATACTTGCAAGGTGTGTGAAAGCAAAACTATGTCACCACAGAGCTGGCCACGAAGACAGTATCATCCACGCCCTACTCTCTGTTGCTGCAACCATACAGAGTTTCAAAACCAAAACCATCAAAAGAATCATCATGATCATTATCATTCTTCTCAAAATCTTATCACCTGACCTCCTCTTTGTTGTCAGCCTTCTTCAGCACCTTTTTGTTGTGGTGGTTTCTTTGGATAGTGAGGGCTGAAAACATCTCCCACTGTGCTCCCTTCTGAGAGCTGCTACTCTGGTAGCGGAAGGTCCAGAATTCCATACTGTGATTCTAATTCATTGGACACTACATTTCTACAGAACCTCATCCGCATAAGATCCAGAAGATTCCATAACTCTGGAAACCTGCTGGTATTGGTGAGCTTCTTTCACTAATCTGCTTTCTTCTCACTTTGCTTTCTTATCCTTCTCTAAAAACCATGGGAACCATGGGAATTTCCTTGAGTTATGTATCATTGATCCACATTCTCAGGCAAAACAGGTACTGAGCTGTGAGCTGTTAAAGTGAAGGAAGGAAGTTGGTGAACCCCTCCCGCCAAGCAAAAACATGTTTTAATACGGGATACTTGTTTCTGGCAAGGAAATAAAGCACCAACAGGGAAAATTTTGGATAATTCATGCTTATAAGCAATGGAGTTTGTTGCATCTCTTTTCTCCCCTTGCTTCTTCCTTGTAAACTTCCACCCCCTCCTCAATTCTTTTTGGCACAAGCACCTTCTTTGTAGGCTCAGGTTCTTCGTACTTGACATCCATTGGGTCTGTAAGTACAGCCTCCAGCATGTTTTGCTGCTTCTGTTTGCTGCAACCACTCTTTGCAGCTACTGCTGGATCACTGAGATGCTGGCTACTGGTAGCTGCATCTTCTTCTTTGTTTTTATGTGTGTTGGTGGAATGCCATGTTGCTGTCTTCAGCTGCCTCTGCTGCAGCAGCTTCCATCCTGCCTCCTGCACTTTTGTGAATGAGGGCTTGAATCATTCAAGCACCTTCACCTTGAGCTACACCACCGAATTCATGCAAGGAGCCTCACATAACAGGAACAGTTTATACAGAAGCACAAAAGGAACAGCTGAAATTGGAGGTGGAAGTCTGCTGAGAATGAACAGAAAGAAAACAGAAGGATGATTCAGAAACAAAAACTGAAACCAAACCTCCTTAATTTGAATAGAAAACTAAACCTTGCAGTCAAATTGGGCCTGAACGTTGACTTCAAAAGCTGGAACTGGAATAAAACTGAATTAAACACTAAATGAATCAATAAAACATGAAAACTTGAACCACCACCACCACCACCACCGCCATGACCACCACCACCACCACCACCACCACCACCACCACCACCACCACCACCACCACAAAAACAAAACTATATTCGCCATGTTCATACCATGTAGAATGGCTGAAGTGGTTCGCCATGTTCCAGGCACCTCAAAGGTCCTCCTCCACCTTTACCAGAATTAAGTCTTTCAGAGCCAAGATCAAGACATTGCTGATGAAACTGACATGGCCATCCTTCCTGTAGTGGTATTTCTGCAGAACCAAGATGTATACCACCATTAGATTGTCTGCACTGTCAACGTCAATTTCTATTTAGTACATCTTCTCCCAGAGCCCTCACTCCTTCACAGGAGCAGAAAACAGGTCAAGCACAGAGGCTGCAGTTGTATCATCAGAACAACAAGGCAAGGTGAAGGCAACATTCTAGTTCTCTGACTCAGTAATCTAGATCACATCCAGATTGCATCCAACCGCGACCCATGATTCATGAAACAATTACCAGAGTAAACCCCAGAGAAGATCTTTCTCACCCTCATGCCAAATGCTGCTGCTGGTGTTTTCCCAAGCCGTTTCAGTGTGGTCCTTCCAGGTAGGATAGACGTCAGACTGCATTACAAAAACGTCTTTCATAAGCCTTTCATCAAGACTGCTGGCTCGATGCCCATAGGAATCTGATTTTGTTCCACAGTGTGGTTCCAATTGCAGCTCTGAAGTTACTTAAAACAAAATTCAAATACTCTCTATGGCATCACATGCAACCTGCGCGTTAGTTCCATCACTGTCGGCTACCATTCTAGACACATCTTGTGTTGCATTTGAGAGGTTGGGCTTCAACTGTGAATCCTTAAAGTGCTTCCATATCTCTTTGTGCTCGTACCGGAGGTTCTTCCACATCTGTGATGCATTCCTGCTAGTCGGTGCAAACCCCCCATTCAGTCACTTTCAGTCCGTCTTGGGACAATCGTGCATTCAGCCTGTGGCTCATCCTAAAAAAAAATTAGGTGAAGAACATTACACAAAGCAGAAAGCTTCATTTGGGATCCATGCACGTTGATTGTAGCCTGGATCAGCATGATGCTGAGGTGCTGGTCATTTGTTTCTGCTTCTGTCTTGTCTGGTGCTGCTGCTGGAAAAGCTACTGTTGCATGGCGTGAGTTGCCATGGCTGCTGCTGGAGCTCGGGTGAAGGATTGATGTATGGAAATTGCCTTAGGAAAGGAGAGCACTCAACATAAGGTACAGTGCCATGTCTACTGTTCTTTAGGCGGTCAGCAGGTACACTGATCTGCATCAGGTTGCATGAAACCCTGGAAACCCAAAATCTGGAGGATGAGCAGCCAAATTCCCTTAAACACAGGAGAACAAGGCAACAATGGGGGGGGGGGAGGGGGGTCAACCACAGGGCTTTTGGTGATGGAAATCAGACCTTACTCGGGCAGCCCTTCTCCCATTGTCATTCCCCCCTTGCAGAACTCGCCGTTCTGGAAAACATACTCTGACTCCCTATTCATGGATGCGACTTGGACTCACAGTTCACAGACTCAAGTCCCAGATTTTGGTGTACAGGCTTAGTAGCAATCTGGACCCGGCACAAAAGCTGTTCCTCTCCCTCCACTGTGAGAATTTGCACATGGCGTATCCCCTCTACGACCCGCGCAAGAAGGGGATTGAAAGCTGTGACACAGAGTTTGATGAGCAGCGGAGATATAGCCATATATGTTCAATCATCCAACAAATACACACTCTTCAAACTCTGCATGCCAGAGGTCCACAAGAAAGGAGACAGCAGTAGCCCAAGGAAGGGGAGTAGTTCCAGCTCATTGACAACAAGGAGCAGAAAAAAATGCAAAATTTGCGCAAATTTGGCTTTTTTTTCTCCTCCTTGTTGTCAATGAGCTGGAACTACTCCCCTTCCTTGGGCTGCTGCTGAATCTGGTGTACCAGATTCGGATGTGGCATTGGTGTACCAGATTCAGCAGCCAATGGGAGGATTCTGAGGGTGAGGACATGGCTAAGCTGGATATGGGGTGTTGGAAACACCCCATAAAGGGTGTTGGAAACATAAATGAGGAGCTGAGCACCTAAAACGTTCCAGGTATTCATCCCCAGGGCAGCTGCTATTCTTTGGCATCAGTGCACTGGCCGTCCTGAAAAGTGAGCGTGGGGTGCGGCAAAGGGACCCATTAGGGCCACTACTCTTTGACTTGGCCCTTCTCCCAGTCTAAGAAGCAGGTGCAGCAGAGTTGCAGAGTCGGGAGGGGGGGGGGGGGGGGGGGGGGGGGCGGCTGCCCAGGGGCATGTTGGTGCCTTCCAGGATGACACAACAATCTGCACAGAACCGGACGCCCTAGCCAGGTGCTTCTCCATCATGCTTCAGGTGGCGGGAAATTAGGGGTTACAGGTCCAACCAAAGAAGTTTCTGCTGTGGCGGAGGACAGGGGAGGGCATTCCAGGAGTATTGGAAGGAATACCATTGCGTCAGATGGGGTAGAGCTCTTGGGTTTTCCACTTGGGTCCGAACGTTTTCCGAAGGATTGGGGTGAGAAATGGCTGCGGAAGCAGACCCAGGAGCTTCAGGTGTTGCCACAGCTAGAGGATCCTCAGTCGGCCGTGACGATGCTTCACCTGTGCATTGGGCCTTGGGCTGACTTTTGGGTGCACGCACTGCCCCCTGATCCGGAGTTACTGACGGTCTTGCAGGCGTTTGACTCAGCAGTTTGGAGCGCTCTTTTGGGGGTTCTTGGGGTGGTGGAGGCTCCCACAGACTCCCCGACAGGTGCTCTGCAGAGGATGGAAATTCTGCAGGTGCAATTTCCGTTTGACGTGGGGGGGGGAGCCTTTTTGCAGCTGCGCCAAGAGCACACCTCGCGTACGCATGCTCCTGCACAGCCATGCTCCACTCTCTTGCTGACCTTTTTGGCCGTTCCCTCCCAGGGCCTAGAGAGATGGAGTTCTTGTATCCTTTGTGGGAGGAGGCCGTGGAGAAGCTGCCAGCTTCGGTCATTGCCAGCCTCCCTTCTCTGGAGGCCCTGCCACAGTGCTCAGGATGAGGCCTTTATCAGAAGCTCAGTCCATCCTTCTTTCATTGCAAGCATGTACAGTGGCTGGAGGAGGTGGAAATGGTTGACGGAAATGGTTGGCGGAACAATGTTTCCAGAGGCTTGCAATAAAATGGTGCGGAGATGCTGGGCTGTTCGATCCCCGGGGGCGGCCCTTTGGCTTCAAGCAAGTCCCATGGGCTCTGGAGACCGCTTGTACTTGGCCCCTGCTGACTTCCGCCTGCAGGCCCAACTCTGGCTTGGGTTACCATTGGGGTGTTGAAATAGTATGCACATTGTCCACTGCCTAGCTGGCTAGCTACACATACAGACAAGGCATGCACTGCTCTGTGGAGTACGTCCCCTTGGTCTGTTCTGAGATGGGCGAGGAATGCACTGCCCATAATGGGTATGTCCCCTGTGGCTCATCATAGGAACCATACCTTTTTGGCATGGTTGCATAGGCACCGGAGTCTCGAACGAGAGATCACGGGTTCAAACCCCGCGACGACCACATTTTTCTTTGTGGCCAAAACTGGGACAGGAAGCTTCTATGAAGCTTACTAAAAGCCTGGCTTGAGGATGACACTTGGCGGTATAAGGACGCGCCAAGTAGGATTGTAGGTTGAGGTTGGCTCTAGTGCAGCCACTACAAGCAGAAGCTTTAGCAAAGCTCTGCAAGTATAAAAGCCTGTACTTTGCATGCATCCATTTATAGTTCTTGCCTTTGAGACTCCTCACGGAGTGTCCAACCAAAGGTAGACACTAAAGACCAACATGCGGACTTCGTGAGGTTGCAAACCAAACGAACCTAAAGTGTGGATCCCTCGTTCGAGGGTGATATGTTATCTTGGTTGCAATACCAAGAGCGGTTGGCGGCCTCCCATGTCGGGACCCGTTTTCTAGACCGTTGCTATCCGGCGCATTGACAAAGGGTTATGGGCCCACACTTCTGGTTCTAAGGCACGCTTCCAAGACCGACTAGCGCGTGGTCTTGCAGGGCGCACAGGTACAACAAGGACACGACCTTCGGACTGCTCCATCTGCTCCATCGGCTCCATCGGCTTCTTCAGGTAGGGTGCGCGCACGTGGCGGACTAGGGGACGAGGANAAGACGAGCAACCGCCAAAAATGGCGGATCCGACTCCAGCCCGCCTTGAGGCGGGTATGTCCAAATTCACGGGGACAGGTTTTCCCTTGTGGAAATGGCAATTTGAGATTGTCATGAACGTGCGTGGCTACCTCGACATCTTAAAAGGGATCGAGACAGCACCCGCCGATGCGACCGTGACGACGCATGCGGCTGACCTTGCAGCATGGACGATGAAGAACAACATGGCTCTCGCCATTCTTGTGACGTCCATCAACGAGACTCAACACTCCCACATCACAGGATGCACGTTGGCTGCCGAGGCCTACACAAAGCTCTCACGCGTGCATCAATCGAACGCCCTAGCAAACCGACTCTTCATCTTCCAACGGTTGATGTCGATGAGGGTGAGCAAAGGAGAATCGATACCCGCATTTTTGCAGTCGTTCGACAATGTGCTACAAGAGGTCCAGCAAATGGAATGGAAGCTCGACTCCAACATGCGTGCCATGATCCTTCTAATGGCGCTGCCGGAAAGCTGGGGGTCCTTGATCACCGTATTTGGTGGTTGGAAGGAGGCAGATCTGATGTACAAGGCTTTCGCCGAACACGTCCGCAACGAGTCCATGCGACGCAGTGGCAGTGAGACAAACATCTCAGCCTATGCCTCTGGCTTCGGTCGACAAAGTGCAAGCTCTCGCTCCAGTCAAGGCAACAGCAGAAGCGGTGGCGGTGGAGGGAAAGGCAACGGTGGCGGGAAGAGTTCCAAGAAGCCCGGCAACTGTCACAACTGTGGCAAGGCTGGGCACTGGGCTAGGGACTGCCGTAGTCTCAAGAAAGAAGGCGGGAGCAAAGGTGGAAAGGAGAAGAAGGAGCTCACCAACATGATGGCTAGGGGGCTGTCCATGAAGGGCGCAGCAATCCTTAGGCCTGGGGCATTCGCCCTTGACTCGGGCACCAACCACCACTCTTCAAAAGAGAAGGGTGGATTTGTCTCCATGGCCGAATCTGTCATGCGCATCAAGTGTGCAAACGGCGGCGTCGTCCAAGCCATGGGGGAAGGGGACAAGGTGATCTCGTTCAACGTGAACGGTGCGGATAAGGCAGTCAACCTTCAAAAGGTGGTGTACATGCCCTCCTTTGTAGCCAACCTGTTGTCCGTGTCACAAATCACCGACAACAACATGACAGTGGTGTTCACCAACAAGGAAGTGGTGGCCCTAAAAAACGAGGACATCCAGATTTTGTACACCAAAGACGACCTCATGCTTCAAGTTCCAAGAGTCGACGGCCTCTATGTGCTTCAAACCAAAGTCACCAAGGCGTTGGATGAGGGACTCGCATGTGCCACCAAGACAGTGGCACCGGAGCCAAAGGATGCACCGTCGGCGACCGCTACGGCCGCCACATCGACCAAGGACACTGACGCTGAGTTGTGGCACCGGCGATTTGGCCATGTGGCCAACAGCACGCTGCAGAAGATGCAGCAGCAAGAGGTAGTCCGCGGAATGGAAGGGTGCACCATGAAGCATGGCGAAGGGTGTGCATTGTGTGAACCATACTTCCAAGCGAAGGCAAAGAAGAAGCCGTTTCGGAGAGGAGGTCAACGAGCAGAGCAAGTCTTGGAACTGATACACAGTGACGTGTGTGGACCCTTCCGCACACCATCTAACGGAGGAAGCAAGTACTTCCTGACCTTCATTGATGACCACAACCGCAAGTTGTGGATCTACTTCCTCAAAACAAAGGGAGAGGTCAAGGAGAAGCTCCTCGAGTTCGTCGCCATGGTGCAGTGGCAAACGTCCAAGAAGGTGAAGACGCTTCGAAGTGACAACGGGGGTGAGTACGAGGCATGCAAGCCTTGGCTCAAGCATCATGGCATCCGCCACGAGCAGACCACCCCATACAACCCCCAAAGCAACGGCGTGGCCGAGAGGATAAACCAGACCCTGCTCGGCATGGTGCNNNNCCGCAAGTTGTGGATCTACTTCCTCAAAACAAAGGGAGAGGTCAAGGAGAAGCTCCTCGAGTTCGTCGCCATGGTGCAGTGGCAAACGTCCAAGAAGGTGAAGACGCTTCGAAGTGACAACGGGGGTGAGTACGAGGCATGCAAGCCTTGGCTCAAGCATCATGGCATCCGCCACGAGCAGACCACCCCATACAACCCCCAAAGCAACGGCGTGGCCGAGAGGATAAACCAGACCCTGCTCGGCATGGTGCGAAGCATGCTCTTTGACGCCAAGCTCCCACCTCGCTTTTGGGCTGAAGCAGCAACAATGACCTGCTACCTCTTGAACCTCACACCAGCGACCGCCTTGCGGAGGCGTGGAAAGGAGCAGGACAAGTAGCTGAAGACCCCACAGGAAGCATGGTCAGGAAAGAAACCCAACGCATCCCATCTGAAGGTGTTTGGGTCAACTGCATGGGTGAAGATCCAGCCGGGAGAAGGTGGAGGCAAGCTTGACGCACGTTCGAGGAAGTGCATCATGGTTGGGTACGACACATCACACAAAGACTATCGGCTTTGGGACTAGGCAGCAGGCAAGCTCGTGAGGAGCCGCGACGTCGTGTTTGACGAACGCACCCTTGGAAGGGGAGAGCTGCTGGACCCGATCCTTGCTCCCAAAGCGGGAGAGTGGATAGTGTTTTTTGAGTCCGGAGACCAAGCGCCCGAAAACTGGCTCGCTTTGCCAGCAGGTGGTAGGAATGGGAGATATGCTGCGGAGGATGATGCAGCATCTGACATGGATGCGGATACCGAGGCGTCCAGGGCTTCCGAGTCTGACTTGGAGTCTGACAACTCTTCTGATGACGACGACGACAACGACGACGAAAAACCACCACCTGTGGAAGCACCAGCACCAAAGCAAGAAGTCGCACCAGCACCCCGATGCAGTTTGCGACCAAAGAAAGCACCTTTGCGGTATGAGGATGATTGGACTGGCCTTAGCTGGTTGTGCATGGCTCAGGGAGAGCCATCCACAGTGGCGGAGGCGATGAATGGCCCAGATGCGGCCAAATGGAAGGAGGCAGTGGACAGCGAGCTCGCGTCCATTGCTGAGAACGGCACGTGGGTGCTGGTGGATAGACCCGACAAGGCCCACGTGGTGGGATCCAAGTGGGTCCTCCGAGTGAAGAAGAAGCAAGATGGCAGCATCGACAAGTTCAAGGCAAGGGTAGTGGCTAAGGGGTTCTCTCAACGCCCGGGCTCTGAGTACGATGAGACGTTTGCGCCCGTCGTGACCTTTGCTTCCATCCGCTCTCTCCTTGGCATTGCAGCCGCAAAGAACCTGGAGATACACCAGATGGACGTCAGGACAGCTTTTCTATATGGGAAATTTGACAAGGAAGTGCTGATGGAGGTGCCCGAAGGGGTCGAAGCTCCTGAGGGCAAGGTGTGCAAGTTGGTGAAAGCGCTCTACGGGCTGAAACAGGTCCCAAGGATGTGGTACAAAGAGATGGACGGTTTCATGACCGGCCTCTCCTTTGCACATAGCCAGAATGACCCGAGCATGTACGTGTGCGATGATGGGAGAGGGCTGATGCTGGTTGCGCTGTACGTGGATGATCTGATCATCTGCTCGTCTTCGGTCGAGCCGCTGGATGAGCTGAAGTCTGGCCTCAGCAAAAGGTTCAAGATGAAGGACATGGGTCCTCTCGAGCACTACATCGGGATTGCCATCCACCGCAACCGAGTAGCAGGCACCATCGAACTCAACCAAACCAAATACATTGGTGAGGTACTCAAGCGCTACCACATGGAAGACTGCAAACCTGTCAGCACTCCAATGACGACCGATACAAAGCTGAAGGCCTCCATGTCGCCAAGCAACGAAGCAGAACAAAGGGAGATGCAAGACATCCCCTACCAGTCCGCCGTGGGTAGCATCATGTACGCCATGGTAGGGACTCGTCCCGACATCTGCTATGCTGTGGGACAAGTGAGCAGATTTGTGGCTAACCCTTGGCCACAACATTGGCAGGCAGTCAAGCGCATCTTGCGCTACCTGCAGAAGACACGTCACATGGGCCTCATCCTTGGAGGCCAAGAAGGAATGGAACCCCTTCGCCTAAAGTTCTACACCGATGCTGACTGGGGAGGAAACCTCGACGACAGGAAATCCACCTCTGGATACGTGTGCATCTTGAATGGCACTGCCATCTCATGGGCTAGCAGGAAGCAGGATTGTGTTTCTATGTCCACGGCTGAGGCAGAGTATGTTGCTCTGTCTGAGTTGTGCAAAGAGACTCAGTGGCTGCGCAGCCTCCTTGGCGAAATGACAGTACCACAGAAGGATGCCACATTCGTACACGTGGACAACATGAGTGCCATCTCAATGGCTAAAGACGAGATCATCTCCTGGCGAATGAAGCACATCGATATACGTTACCACTACTCACGTGACCTGGTCATGAAGAACGTGGTGGACTTGCAGCACTGCGGAACAAAGAGCATGCTTGCTGACCGCATGACCAAGCCGCTGGAGAGCGACTTGCACTATGCAGCCATTCGTGGATTCGGCATGAGGAGTGCGGCAGAGGAAGGGTGAGCCCCAAGGTATTGATGGAGGCTAGTAAGCACCAGATGGACAGAGGTGCAAGGGAGAGATTTGTTGAAATAGTATGCAACTTGTCCACTGCCTAGCTGGCTAGCTACACATACAGACAAGGCATGCACTGCTCTGTGGAGTACGTCTCCTTGGCCTGTTCTGAGATGGGCTAGGAATGCACTGCCCATAATGGGCATGTCCCTTGTGGCTCATCATAGAAACCGTACCTTTTTGGCATGGTAGAATAGGCACCGGACTCTCAAATGAGAGATCGTGGGTTCAAACCCCGCGACGACCACATTTTTCTTTGTGGCCAAAACTGGGACAGGAAGCTTCTATGAAGCTTACTAAAAGCCTGGCTTGAGGATGACACTTGGCGGTATAAGGACGCGCCAAGTAGGATTGTAGGTTGAGGTTGGCTCCAGTGGAGCCATTACAAGGAGAAGCTTTAGCAAAGCTCTGCAAGTATAAAAGCCTGTACCTTGCATGCATCCATTTACAGTTCTTGCCTTTGAGACTCCTCACAGAGTGTCCAACCAAAGGTAGACACTAAAGACCAACATACGGACTTCGTGAGGTTGCAAACCAAACGAACCTAAAGTGTGGATCCCTTGTTCGAGGGTGATATGTTATCTTGGTTGCAATACCATGAGCGGTTGGCGGCCTCCCATGTCAGGACCCGTTTTCTAGACCGTTGCTATCCGGCGCATTGACATGGGGTACCTCACCTTTCATGGTGCCCATGGCCTGCTGCCAGTGTAAAATAAGGGTTGGGGCCAACTATTCGGGACTGCCATACCATCTGCAATGAGTTAGCGGAAATCGGTCGTGAGCACTCACTACAAGTGATGGTGGAAGCAGATGGTTTGCTTCCGGGGAGGGGTTCATCCGGAACTGATGGAATCTGGGGCAGCCTTCAGAGAGGTGATCAGGCTCACCAAGAGCCGCCTTGGCAGGACCAACTGTTTGTGAGAGGGAGTTGTAGGTTCCACAGACAGAAATTACGGAAGCGAATGTAGGTTTGCAGAGAATGCGAATATCTGAATCCACTCTTGAGTGAGAAGTACATTAGCACAGCTTTCTAACAAGCCTAAGTACGCCTCATTTGGCACATGGAGTTGGAAGAACCACTCTGTCAAAGTGCACCTCCTAACACACTCCTAGCCTAGCGGGATGAGCGGCAGTCACACTCACACACAAAAGAATTACCATCCCTGCCATGTGCACAACCAATAATCTTGGTGGGGACCTTCCTTGAAGCTCCTTGAAGGTCCTCCTGCCGCCTTTCTACCCTGAAGGCCGCTCCAAACCTCCTTGGCCAATAATTGTGGCCGTCATTGGTGCTGGAAGTGCAGGAGCCATCACTTGAACCGGACCCATCGCCACCAAACCTTGACAATCCATATCTCCCTCAAACGGACTCCGAATCGAGTTCCGTAAAGTGCTACAGAACCAGCAAAACATCCTCTATTCACTTTAGTGACCTGATGATTTTTATCGAGCAACCCACTTTGGTCACTTTTTTGGCACCCCATATCCAACATTCTCCCACTTTGTGAGAATAAAAATCACACAAGTCCGCACTGTCCCCTCAGCTGCTGAAAGCGGTGCGCTGCCAGCGGCTTGGTCAGGAAGTCTGCCAGCATCATGCTTGAAGGGCAGAACTTGATCTCCACCACCTGCTTCGCCACGAGCTAGCGGATGAAGTGGTATCGCAGGTCGATGTGCTTGGTGCGGGCGTGAAACTCGGCGTTCTTGGTCAGAGCAATGGCGCTCATGTTGTCACAGTAGATGCTGGTCGCTGTGGTCTGTTGCTGTCCAAGGCTTGCTAGCAGCTCACGCAGCCACACGGCTTCCTTTGTTGCTTCACTCAGGGCGATGTACTCTGCTTCAGTGGAGGAGAGGGCGACGCACTCTTGCTTCTTGCTCCTCCAACTGATTGCACCTCCCCCGAGCACAAACACAAACCCACTGGTCGACCTCCTTGTGTCCAGGTCACCTCCCCAATCTGCGTCACTGTAGCCGATGAGGATGGGGCTGTTGTTGCCGTTGAAGGTGACGCAAAGGCTACTGCTGCTGTCGAGGTAGCGCAGCACGCGCTTGACCGCCTCCCAATGCGACACGCCTGGATTCGCGCAAAACGTGCTGAGAACTCCCAATGCTTGGCTGATGTCGAGGCGCGTGCCGACAACTGCGTACATGAGGCTCCCAACTGCTGCTTGGTACGGCACTGCTTCCATGCGGCTGCTCTCTTGCATGCCGTGGGGAGATGCTCAGCTTCGCTCCCACTTCCAGTGGTGTTGCGACCTTGCGCGCTCCTGCCATGTTGAAGCGCTTGACAATGTCACTCACGTACGTGCTCTGCGACAACTCCAAAGTCTGCTGCTGCCGGTCGCGCTTGACCTGAAGGCCAAGGTAGTAACTGAGCAATCCCATGTCTTTCATGTCAAACCTGGCAGCAAGGGACTGCTTCACATCGTCCAAAAAAGACTTGGAGTCAGATGCAATGAGCAGATCATCAACATAGAGCAAGATGATGACCTGGCTTGCCTCTTGAGTGCGCTCATAGACTGCATGATCAGCTTCACTACGCACAAAGCCAAGGCCAGCCAGCTGCTCATCCATCTTGTGGTACCATGCTCGTGGTGCTTGCTTCAGGCCGTAGAGGGCCTTCACAAGCTTGCACACCAACTCCGCCTTTCTCTCCACCACATACCCCTCCGGCTGCTCCATGTACACATCCTCCTCAAGGTCACCATTCAGAAATGCACACGTCACATCCATTTGGTGCACCTCCCAGTCCATAGCAGCAGCAAGTGCGAGGATCGCTTGGATGGATAGGAACTTAGTGACAGGTGCAAATGTCTCATTGTAATCCACACCCTCAGTCTGCGCATACCCCTTTGCAACCAACCGTGCTTTGTACCTGAGCACTTTACCATCCGCACCACGCTTGCGCCTGAAGATCCACCGGCATCCGATCACCCGGCTGCCACGTGGAGCTTCCTCGAGAGTCCAGGTGCCATTCTTCATGAGCGCACCATACTCCTCATCTGCTGCGGCACGCCAATCTGCCGCCTNCATAGACTGCATGATCAGCTTCACTACGCACAAAGCCAAGGCCAGCCAGCTGCTCATCCATCTTGTGGTACCATGCTCGTGGTGCTTGCTTCAGGCCGTAGAGGGCCTTCACAAGCTTGCACACCAAATCCGCCTTTCCCTCCACCACATACCCCTCGGGCTGCTCCATGTACACATCCTCCTCGAGGTCACCATTCAGAAATGCACAAGTCACATTCATTTGGTGCACCTCCCAGTCCATAGCAGCAGCAAGAGCGAGGATCGCTCGGATGGATGGGAACTTTGCAACAGGTGCAAATGTCTCATTGTAATCCACACTCCAGTCTGCGCATACCCCTTTGCAACCAGCCGTGCTTTGTACCTGAGCACCTTACCATCCGCACCACGCTTGCGCCTGAAGATCCACCGGCATCCGATCACCCGGCTGCTGCGTGGAGCCTCCTCAAGAGTCCAGGTGCCGTTCTTCATGAGCGCACCATACTCCTCATCTGCTGCGGCATGCCAATCAGCCGCCTCAGCGCTGCACATGGCTTCAGCAAATGTGGCAGGGTCATCGGTGACTGTGAGGAAGAGAAGCTCGATGTCAGACGAGTCTGTTGGTGGTGGAACGGTGCACAGGTTCACCAGCTCCTCCAGTGGCCTCTGTTTGTTTGCGAGGCGCTCGGATCGCCTCAGCGGCTCCCCACTGTCCTTTGCGCCTTTGTTGAGGCATGCAGACCATCGTGGCAGCTGCTGTGCATTGCTTTGCTGCTCCTCCTCATCAGATTCTGCTGCCAGCTCCTTCTCCTTGTCAGCTCCCTCCACCTCCTTGTCGATGCCGCAATCACCGCCATCTTCCGCACCGCCCTCTTCTGCTACCGGTACTTTTCCCACTTCAGTTACAAGTGCGGGAGCAAGTGGAACAACAGTCATAGGGCTCCAAGTCCAGCCCTCCACATCCTTTTGAAAGACGACGTTGCGGCTGCGGATGATCTTGCGAGCAGCAAGGTTGTAGAGGCGGTATCCCATGGTGTCATAGCCGGGGAAGGCGGCCTTCACCGACTTTGCGTCCAGCTTGTTACGGCTGCCGGCAGGCACGTGCACGAATGCGCCACACCCGAAGACTTTCAGATGCGACACTGCTGGCTTGCGTCCCGTCCACGCCTCCTCCGGTGTCATCAGCGGCACCACACGCGTGGGACTCCGGTTTTTCAGGTACACGGCAGTGTTGACCGCTTCCGCCCAGAAGGTTGGCGGGAGCTCCGCGTCTTGGAGCATGCTGCGAAGATGCTCCATGAGTGTGCGGTTTGCGCGTTCAGCCACGCCGTTCAGCTGCGGTGTTCCAGGTGGGGTGACCTCGTGCTTGATCACGCGACGCTTGAGGAAGGTGCAGAACTTGTTGGAGAGGTACTCTCCTCCACCATCGGTGCGAAGCACCTTCAACCGCCTCCCACTCTCATTCTGTGCAGCAGCAATCCACACCTTGAAAGCATCAAATCACTCATCCTTTCCAGCCAGGAACGACACCCACGTCTTCCTCGACTTGTCATCAATGAACGTGACAAAGTACAACTTGCCGGACAAGGATTGTGATGGCATGGGACCACACGAATCAGAGTGAATGAGTGAGAGAAGCTCATCCGCGCCCTTCCCTTCCCCCGTGAAAGGAGAGCGAGATTGCTTCTCTTCAATGCAGCTCTCACAAGCCGATGCACCAGGCTGCTTCACCCCCTTGAGCTCCAGGCCGCGGACCATCTGCTGCATGGAGATGATGGCGCCAAAGCCGAGGTGACCGAGCCGGCGGTGCCACAGGCCGATGTCGTTTTTTCCCTCTCTTGCCGCCAATGGTGAGTCGGCTTCCTTCTCCGACGCCACGTAGAGGCGGTAAAGACCGTCCTC
>SZWC01001071.1:287503-297740 GCA_023375785.1 Penium margaritaceum | reverse complement strand
CCCTTGATGTCTTTCTCTTTCTTGCTACCCACTGTATCCTCAATAATATTCTTCATTTGTGTACTAAAATTATGTTTTCTAAAAACATAAATTTTCCCTATTTTTTGTCATTTTTTCTGTGTTTCACGAGAGGGACAATATTCACGGACCTATACTTGTACTAATGTTTTTCAATTGCGATATATGTGTATTAAACTTCTTCAGTTACTGAACCCAGAAGTGGCGTCTTTTGTCGAAGACGTAGGCCGCGCCAGCGTAGGTCGATCTTGTCACCGAGAGGCCGTTGTCTCCGTTTGGAGAGTGACGGCCGTCATTACTGCCGGCAGATATCGTGACACGCTGTCGTCTTGATAATCCGTTTGCCGACGATTGTTCCAGGTGAGTCTCATCCCGTTGCTAGGACCCCCTAGTGCGAGGAATAGTGTATATGGGATAGTGCAAATTTGTATGATAGAGTGCACTTATCACACACTCAGTGTGCGAGTATATACAGTTTCAAACCGCATGAGGTTGTGATGTTATAAAAAAAACTTTTTGATCTGTTTGTGAATGTTAACACCTTGCGAGTCCTACGAAAGATTCACAGCGAGAAAAGCTTTTGTCCTTTCTGGCGAGGATCGGACATTTCAAGCGGGACAGAAAACGCGGAACCGTTCATTTACAAACACATAATGTTTCAACTCCGGTCGACAATTTCAATAACAAGTGAAGATAGACCATTTGTGTCGGTGAATCAGTTTAACATATTTGGAATTTCTTCAAACACCGTCCAAAACTCTAAGTTGAGAGAAGGTGACATTTTTCACTTATTTCTTGAGAATATACACGACTATTTTTTGTTTCCACATTGCTGTGAAAATCGAATTGTCACTCTCCGACTTTCTATATTTCTATCGAACGAGAAATCATTGAAGAGATAATATTTTAAACAGATCGTTGTTCGCAAAAATTCGTAACGGATCCGCAAGGAATCTGCAATTCTAGAGCTCGCAGAATGCGACCTGTAATATCGTTTCATTGGTCATATCTCAAAACTTGCAGCCAGTAGGTTTTTAGTTTTGTTTCGTATATCTTAGATTGCAAACGTCGTTGGTTTGCTCTTCTACATGCAAGATAATTACACGCAGTTAAGCCATTTTGGAATGTGGCTATCGCACATTGAGTGCGTGATAAGTGCACTTTCGCACGTATTTCGAGCGCACTTGCCACATACACTAGCCCCGTACACTGGACCCGTCTCTAGACAACCTTGCAACGACGGACGCGAAGGATAAGTCGTGTCGCAGCAGGCAAGGACAAACGTATCGCTGAAAATGACAGCGCACAGTCGGCGGAAGATAGACGGCCATCACCAAAATAAGCGATCCTGCTCGGAGCGATCGACCGGCCGGTTCAAACGGACGATGTAGATAGTGGTAGAAACAACGACATTCGAAACTTCTTTTGGACTTTCACTACAGCGATAACACTAAAACAGTTGTCGGACATAACTACGTCGTAGAACTCAATACAGCTTTCAGAAGCTACAAAACAAGACAAAAACACACGTCATGCTGCTCGACATTATCTCAATCAGTCTTCTGATATCATTTAATTTTATATCAGGTAAAAACACAATGATTGGCATAAAAATAAAAAACAAACACACATATTTTTATAAAAAACTTAAAGATGTAACTTAAACTCATTAAGTTCCTTTGCTAAAAACTTAGGCATCAGCCATGTAAGACAAAATTCAAGGATTGATTAAACACATGAGACAAGTTAGCACACTGAGTGCGCTCTTAGTGTATTTTTGTATGGTGACTAAGCGCACTTGCCACATACACTAGCCCCACGCACTCGGGTCCCTTCTGAGAAGAGAATTGTTCGGCCAGATAAGACAAAAAAATAAGGTTCTCTAAAACACATAAGACAAATCAGCACACTAAGTGTGCTCTTAGTGTACTTTTATATGGTGAATGAGCGCACTAACCACATACACTAGCCCCACGCACTAGGGTCCTTCCTAAGAAGTCCATCATCTCACCATATAGGACAAAAAACAAGGTGCACTTGGACATATGAGACGGATGAGTACATTGAGTGCACTCTCAGTGTACTTTTATGTGGTGATTGAGCGCACTAGCCACATACACTAACCCCACGCACTGAGGTCCTTCCTAAGAAGAAACTCATCATGTAAGATAAGACAAAAGTATACTCTTCTCACACACTATGGAAAGAGTGTAAGGATTAGTGTAAGCTACTCACTTATCATAGAGCACACTCAAGGTACACACTAAAAAACCAGTGTGTGAAATGGCCCCGATTAATCAATAAAAAATCATCTGGCATAACATTTGCATAGAGGATGTTTCACAGGTACCAACGCACTTTACGGAACTCAATTCGGAGTCCGTTTGTGTGAGATTTGGATTTCCAAATTTTGGAGATCATGGGTCGGGTTCAAGTGACGACCTGAGCACTTTGAGCTCAGAAGGCGGCAAAATTATTGACCAGGACGGCTGAGAGCGGCCTTCAAGGAGAAAAGCCAGCTGGAGTACCTCCAAGAAACTTCAAGGAAGGTGCAAACCACGATTGTTGATCGTCCAAGTTGTTTGAGACATAATTCTCATGTGTGACAAGGTGACTGACGCTCATCTCGCTAGGCTAGGAGAGTATGCTAGAGGGTAGACTTTGAAAGAGTGTATCTCAGACTTTTACAGAGTGTATCTTACTGCTCTCTAGGCCAAATGAGGCATATAAGGGCTTGTTAGAAATCTGTGACAATTCTCACTCAAGAGTAAATTCAGACATTTGCATTCTCTACAGTTCTACCTTCGCTTCCGTAGTTTCTGTCTGTGCAACCTGCAACTCCCTCTTACAAACAGTTGGTCCTGCCCGCACGGCTCTTGGTGAGCCTCATCACCTCCCTGAGGGCTGTCCTAGCTTGATGGAAACTTGGCAGCCCTCAGGGAGGTGATCAGGCTCACTAAGAGCCGCCTAGGCAGGACCAACTATTTGTGAGAGGGAGTTGCAGGTTGCACAGACAGAAATTACGGAAGCGAATGTAGGTCTGCAGAGAACGCGAATGTCTGAATCGACTCTTGAGTGAGAATGTACATTAGCAAAGCTTTCTAACAAGCCTAAGTACGCCTCATTTGGCACATGGAGCTGGAAGAACCACTCTGTCAAAGTTCACCTCCTAGCACACTCCTAGCCTAGCGGGATGAGCGGCAGTCACACTCTCACACAAGAGAATTACCATCCCTGCCATGTGCACAACCAATAATCTTGGTGGGGACCTTCCTTGAAGCTCCCGGAAGGTCCTCCTGCCGCCTTTTGACCCTGAAGGCCGCTCCAAACCTCCTTGGCCAATAATTGTGGCCGTCATTGGTGCTGGTAGTGCAGGAGCCATCACTTGAACCGGACCCATCGCCACCAAACCTTGAAAATCCATATCTCCCTCAAACGGACTCCGAATCGAGTTCCGTAAAGTGNACCTCCTAGTGTCCAGGTCACCTCCCCAATCTGCGTCACTGTAGCCGATGAGGATGGGGCTGTTGTTGCCGTTGAAGGTGAGGCAAAGGCTGCTGCTACTGTCGAGGTAGCGCAGCACGCGCTTAACCGCCTCCCAATGCGGCATGCCCGGATTCGCGCAAAACTTGCTGAGCACTCCCACTGCTTGGCTGATGTCGAGGCGCATGCCGACTGCAGCGTACATGAGGCTCCCAACTGCTGCTTGGTACGGCAGTGCTTCCATGCGGCTTCTCTCTTGCATGCCGTGGGGAGTCTGCGTCATGCTCAGCTTCGCTCCCACTTCCAGTGGTGTCGCTGCTTTGCGCGCTCCTGCCATGTTGAAGCGCTTGACGATGTCGCTCACGTACGTGCTCTGCGACAACTCCAAAGTCTGCTGCTGCCAGTCGCGCTTGACCTGAAGGCCAAGGTAGTAACTGAGCTCTCCCATGTCTTTCATGTCAAACCTGGCAGCAAGGGACTGCTTCACATCGTCTAAAAGAGACTTGGAGTCAGATGCAATGATCAGATCATCAACATAGAGCAAGATGATGATCTGGTTTGCCTCTTGTGTGCGTCCATAGAAAGCATGGTCTGCTTCACTGCGCACAAAGCCAAGGCCAGCTAGCTGCTCATCCATCTTGTGGTACCATGCTCACAGGGCTTGCTTCAGGCCGTAGAGGGCCTTCACAAGCTTGCACACCAAACCTTCCTTCCCTTCCACGACATACCCCTCCGGCTGCTCCATGTACACATCCTCCTCAAGGTCACCATTCAGAAATGCACAAGTCACATCCATTTGGTGCACCTCCCAGTCCATAGCAGCAGCAAGAGCGAGGATCTCTCGGATGGATGGGAACTTAGCGACAGGTGCAAATGTCTCATTGTAATCCACACCCTCCGTCTGCGCATACCCCTTTGCAACCAGCCGTGCTTTGTACCTGAGAATCTTACTATCCGCACCACGCTTGTGCCTGACGATCCACCGGCATCCAATCACCCGGCTGCCGCGTGGAGCCTCCTCGAGAGTCCAGCTGCCGTTCTTCATGAGCGCACCAAACTCCTCATTTGTTGCACCACGCCAATCTGCCGCCTCAGCGCTGTGCATGGCTTCAGCAAATGTGGCTGGGTCATCGGTGACGGTGAGGAAGAGAAACTCCAGATCGGACGACTCCGTTGGTGGTGGAACGGTGCACAAGTTCACCAGCTCCTCCAGCGGCCTCTGTTTGTTTGCAAGGTGCTTCGATCACCTCAGCGGCTCCCCACTGTCCTCTGCACCTTTGTTGAGGCATGCGGACCATCGTGGCAGCTGCTCTGCGTTGCTTTGCTGCTCCTCCTCATCAGATTCCGCTGCCAGCTCCTTCTCCTTCTCAGCTCCCTCCGCCTCCTTGCCATTGCCGCTGTTACCGCCATCTTCCGCACCGCCCTCTTGTGCTATCGGTACTTCTCCCACTTCTGGTACAAGAGCGGGAGCAAGCGGAACTGGCGAAACAGGGCTCCAAGTCCAGCCCTTCAAGTCCTCTTGAAAGACGACGTCACGGCTGCGGATGATCTTGCGAGCAGCAAGGTTGTAGAGGCGGTATCCTATGGTGTCGTAGCCGAGGAAGGCGGCCTTCACCGACTTTGTGTCCAGCTTGTTACAGCTGCCGGTAGGCACGTGCACGAATGCGCCACATCCGAAGACTTTCAGGTGCGTCACTGTTGGCTTGCGTCCCGTCCACGCCTCCTCCGGTGTCATCAGCGGCACGGCGCGCGTGGGACTCCGGTTTTTCAGGTACACGGCAGTGTTGACCGCATCCGCCCAGAAGGTTGGTGGGAGCTCCGCATCTTGGAGCATGCTGCGAACACGCTCCATGAGTGTGCGGTTCGCACGTTCAGCCACGTCGTTCAGCCGCGGTGTTCCAGGTGGGGTGACCTCGTGCTTGATCCCGCGACGCTTGAGGTAAGTGCGGAAGTCGTTGGAGAGGTACTCTCCTCCACCATCGGTGTGAAGCAGCTTCAACCGCCTGCCACTCTCATTTTGTGCAGCAGCAATCCACACCTTGAAAGCATCAAAGCACTCATCCTTTCCAGCCAAGAAGGACACCCATGTCTTCCGCGACTTGTCATCAATGAACGTGACAAAGTACAACTTGCCGGACTAGGACTGTCATGGCATGGGACCGCACAAATCAGATTGAACGAGTGAGAGAAGCTCAGCCGTGCCCTTCCCTTCCACCGTGAAAAGAGTGCGAGCTTGCTTTCCTTCAATGCAGCTCTCACAAGCCTATGCACCTGGCTGCTTCACCCCCTTGAGCTCCAGGCCGCGGACCATCTGCTGCATGGAGATGATGGCGCCAAAGCCGAGGTGACCAAGCCGGTGGTGCCACAGGCCGATGTCGTGTTTTCCTTCTCTCGCTGCCAACGTTGAGTCGGCTTCCTTCTCCGATGCCACGTAGAGGCGGTAAAGACCGTCCTCCTTGTTTGCTTTTGCAAGCACACGGCCTGCACGGGCAGAGATGGTGCAGCCACCATTCTCAAAGAAAACCTGCATGCCTTCGGAGATGAGAGATGAGACAGAGAGGAAGTTAGCTGCCAGCCCCGGAACATGGAGCACCCCCTTCACACGACGTTCCACGTGCTTACCCTCAACGGAAGCACAAAACACAATCTCACCCTCCCCAACCGCCATTTTCACATGGTTGTCCCCCATGTACATCCGACAAGGCTCGATGAAGGTGTAGACAACGAACCACTCCCGGCCACACGTCATGTGCCGCATGGCTCCCGAGTCGATGATCCTGAACAGGGCGGTGTTGTCGGAGACGTGCAGGACCCGGATGGTTGTCATGAATCCACTCTCCCAATCTGCGGCGTTCGCGGAAGCGTCGGACTGGTTTCCAGCTCCCACTCCAGCAGGAAGATCCGCCTTCTTCTTCCGGCATTCGCGTGCCCAATGGCCCGGCTTCTTGCAGTAGTGGCAGTTCCGCTTCTTCTTCCCTCCTCTGTTATTGCCCCTGGTTGGTGCAGCACCACCCCCATGACCAGAGTTGGTGATGAGAGCAACGTCCAGTCCGCTTCCGCCCTCTTCTCCCTTGCGCCTCTCCTCCTCAAACAGTAGGCTCTCCTCCACATCATTGAGGGAGAGCTTGTCGCCACGCTGGTCCAGGGCAACAATGAGAGGAGTGTAGCTGCTAGGAAGACCAGAGAGGATGGTTAGCATGAGCACACGCTCCTTGACAGGGTCCTCAATCGCATCAAGCTGGTCAGAGAGAGACTTCACCATGTTGATGTAGTCAATCATGGAACCGGATTCATCCATCTTCACAGTGTGAAAGCGACGATGCAGCTGCGTGTTCATGAGGATTGACTTGGAAGCATAAGTGGACTCAAGCTTTTTCCAAACCTCCTTTGGCGTGAGGATGCCACGGACAAGGAGTTGCTGCCGTTCGGCGAGGTGGAGGTAGATGGTTGCGAGGGCGCGGTCACGCTTCTCGCGGTAGGTACGGGCCTCGACAGGGGATAGGGAGCTTTCTTCTGATTCCTTCTCCTTCTCATCCACCTGGCTCCAAAGACCCTTCTCCATCAGCACCATCTTAATGTTGTTGCTCCAGTTGAAGAAGTTCTTACCTTCGAACTTGGTGATGTTGACGCCGGCCACCACGGAAGCAGATGTCGCCATGGTAGTGCAACGTTCAGCCCACAAACGGCTCTCTCACACAACAGGGTGCAAGGAATGCCGCAATGATGAGACAAAGCCTTGTTCTAGCTCTGATACCACTGATGGAAACTTGGCAGCCCTCAGGGAGGTGATCAGGCTCACTAAGAGCCGCCTAGGCAGGACCAACTATTTGTGAGAGGGAGTTTCAGGTTGCACAGACAGAAATTACGGAAGCGAATGTAGGTCTGCAGAGAACGCGAATGTATGAATCGACTCTTGAGTGAGAAATAATTTTAGCACAGATTTCTAACAAGCCTAAGTACGCCTCATTTGGTACATGGAGCTGGAAGAACCACTCTGTCAAAGTTCACCTCCTAGCACACTCCTAGCCTATCGGGATGAGCGGCAGTCACACTCTCACACAAGAGAATTACCATCCCTGCCATGTGCACAACCAATAATCTTGGTGGGGACCTTCCTTGAAGCTCCCTGAAGGTCCTCCTGCTGCCTTTCTACCCTGAAGGCCGCTTCAAACCTCCTTGGCCAATAATTGTGGCCGTCATTGGTGCTGGTAGTGCAGGAGCCATCACTTGAACCGGACCCATCGCCACCAAACCTTGAAAATCCATATCTCCCTCAAACGGACTCCGAATTGAGTTCCGTAAAGTGCTACAGAACCAGCAAAACATCCTCTATTCACTTTTGTGACCTGATGATTTTTATCGAGCAACCCACTTTGGTCACTTTTTTGGCACCCCATATCCAACACAGCTTCCATCACTATGGAACATGAAAACAGATTGAATAGAAAAACCCTCAAAAAATAACACCTACTACATTCAAAAGCAATGATTTACATTTTACCTCATGGAAACATATATGACCAATAATCTCACCTCTGAAACTGTGTATCGACAAGTGTATTGGAACGTGAACATATCAGTGATCATGGACATCTAACAAAACCTAATACATAGGACATGTAATCCATTCTAGGTAACACCTTACATGAGGAAAGTATGTTTGGGCTCTAGTGACATGAATTAATGTTCATGATTTCTGAGAAATGTTTGCATATAGGAATACACTTTTTGATACACCAAATGTTGAGTGTATGAATTTGGGGTGATTAACCATAACTCCATGGAAAACAACCATAGCATTGCTTCACTTCAAAAGGATTGAATGGAAAGTATTGACATGCCCAAAAGAAAGCCAAAGACTTCCTTTGCATTTCTTTGAGAAGAGATTTCAGGTGTGCATGGAGATTTTAGAATGCAGACTTTCCCCAGTGATGGTACATATTTTGTGCAGGGCTAGACGCAATAGAAATTCCTGCAAAATGCAGACTCTATCTTTGTTCATTTCCTAGGTGAGCCAGCTAATGCTCCACTAGATGGAGAACCTTGAAAAAGGTGAGTTGCCATTGCTGTGTTCTTTGCATGCAAGCCACAGCGTGGAAAGGGAGAAAATTAACAGCTGTGCATTGGCGTTGTTCAATATCCAGTGCTTTCTCATTAGCTGGCCAACTCTGGCATGCAGTTTACGGCATAGTTCATGCCTTCCCTGCCACATCTTGAGCTGTACAGGGAGTTCTGGTCCCGTCCGCTAGCAGGTCCTGCATCACATAGATTGTGTGTTTGGGCTAGCTGCGACAAGACTGTACTTGGACTTGGTCTCAATTTGGTCCTCAAGGATGGGTTTACACCATCCTCCATCTCCATATTGTCCCTTTAGGGCCTTGAGGGGCTTTCAACCACTGCTTTCGAGTAGCATCCTCTTGACGTGTCTTGTCGCCCATAATTTGAATGACCTCTTGTTCGAATCTGTTATCCTGTTCACTGTCAGTTTTGGTGCCTTCTTCCATATGTTTCTCAGTCCGCATATTGTGTGCCGTTTCTTTCCTTCATACTTCTTTAGGAAGAAGTATGGAGGAAAGACTACCTTGTCTTCCTTCATCGTGATCACCCAGTGCATGCAAGAGCACTTACGTCTTGATATTCTATTGTTCTGCACTGATGTTGGAATTACTCATCCAAGGTATCCACCAGTCGGTGGGAGCTGCTCCCAGCTAAACGTTCTCCATTGCTTCTAGTCATAGAGAGAGGGAGGGAAAAACTTTAGCCTAATGATGGTTCCTTTCATGGATCAAGAAGCAGTAGGGAGAGACAACCAACCGTACACTCGTCTTTGTCAATTAGCCAGCAACAAATGCTTGGGCATGGTACTAAACCAGGTCATGACGTCCCTACCTGTTGAGGAATCCAGATTCCTCAAATGGGTACTCCTGGAACCCATATTTTGCTTACGAGGATATCCAGAAAAATATTCTTACAGCCCACACATATCTCTCCTCCTCCTCCTCCTCCTCCTCCTCCTCCTCTTCCTCATCCTCCTCCTCCCCGTCTCCTCCTGATCCTCCTCCCCCCCTCCCCCTCCTCTTCCTCCTCCTCCTCCTCCTACTCCTGCTTCTTCTTCTTCTTCTTACTATTATTATTCTTCTTCTTCCCTCTCTCTCTCTCTCTCTCTCTCTCTCTGTGTCTCTCCCCCCCCCCCCCCCCCCCCCCCCCCCCCCCCGTTCCCCCACATGCCCCCCTCCTTTCCCGCTTCCTCCTTCCCCTTGTCATGAGTATGGGGATGTTCATGCCGTTGCTGTCCCTTCTAAATAACTCAACATCATGTAGCTCAATGTAAATGTATAGTGGTCGGAAAATTAGGGAGCATGCTAAACAAGTAGGAAAAGAACTTTGAGCAGGCTTTCCATGAGCACTCTGTTCATCATCACTCAGGCCGCAGAGCTTGTACATATTGTACGGTCCAGTCTGCATTGAGATTTGTTCGGTACGCCTCCTCCAGGTCTCCACCAAACACACCCTCCCGCCGCCATCCGCGCATCATGTAGCGCATTCTCAGGGGGCCGTAGATCCTGTGGCTGTTGAACACTACCGTGTCGTTGCCGACTGGGAGGCCCAACAGAAAGAGTCCTTCGGGCTTCTTGATTAGTTCCCTCAACTGCATGCCAAACCCCAAAGACGAGGTGCATTTGGTGGTGGTGATGGTGGTGGTGCAGCAGGAAGAGGAGGGAGAGGAGGAGGAGGA
>SZWC01001071.1:272208-284152 GCA_023375785.1 Penium margaritaceum | reverse complement strand
CCCACACACACACACACACACACACACACACACACACACACACACACACACACACACACACACACACAACACCACCAACGCAGTGACTTACAGCCAAGCACATGTACATGCGTGCACGCACCCGCAGACGCATGGAAGCAGGATCACTCATGCAGGCAAACACGTGCAGGAAGCCACACACAGGCACATTCCTGTGCCCGAGTAAACGAATGAAGGCATGCAGTCGACCCAACTCAAACCCAACTGAAAGGGCCTGGAATATGTTGGCCCGACTCGTGAACCTCTTGTTACTGGTTCTCCCAATTGTCAGTTCAGGTTCAGCTGAACCTAAACCAATCGGCTTGCAATATGTTCAAGCTCACTCAATGTAGTCCAACATGAAACTTTGAAATCTCGAAAAACCTGAACCTTTCAAAATCCCTCAACTCGGATCACGTGCATCCCTCTGCTGCTGGAGGCAGCCATGATGCTTCCTTTTGAGTGGAAGCAGAAATATGGAGAATTCGGTGAATGTGGAGCAAAACTGAGATAGTGAACTGTGTCGAGCGCTGTCGTTATACTTGAGGAAAATGAACCTTTTGTTCTCCAAGTGGAGTGGAGTGAGTGGATGTGGCCTGGGGTGGGCAAGCTTGGGGCACAATGGGTTAGAAGGGAGGGGTGAGGAGGAGAGGTAAGGTCAGTGGAAGGAAAAGGAGGGGAGGTGGGGGTTGGAAAACAGAGGGGAGGTGAGGGGAGGGGAGTGGAATGGAGAGGAGTGGAGTGGAGTGGAGTGGAGTGGAGTGGGGTGGAGGGGAGTGGAGGGGAGTGGAGGGGAACGGAGTGGAGTGGAGTGGAGTGGAGGGGAGGGGAGTGGAGGGGAGGGGAGGGGAGGGGAGGGGAGGGGAGGGGAGGGGAGGGGAGGGGAGGGGAGGGGAGGGGAGGGGAGGGGAGGGGAGGGGAGGGGAGGGGAGGGGAGGGGAGTGGAGGGGAACGGAGTGGAGTGGAGTGGAGTGGAGTGGGGTGGAGGGGAGTGGAGGGGAGTGGAAGGGAACGGAGGGGAGTGGAGTGGAGTGGAGTGGAGTGGAGTGGAGTGGAGTGGAGTGGAGTGGAGTGGAGTGGAGTGGAGTGAAGCAAAGTCGAGCGGAGTTCAGAGAAATGGACTGAAGTGGAGGTGGCTACAAGAGAAGTAACTGGACGGCCTCTTCTCCAGTGGAGAGGTGGGTTCTGTCACTGGAGCTACTACTGCTGCTGCTACTGCTGATGCTGCTCTGCTGCGGCTGCTTCTGCTGCTGCTTCTGCTCCTGCTGCTGCTGGTTCTGCTGCTGCTGCAGCTGCTGCAGCTGCTGCAGCTGCTGCTGCTGCTGCCGCTGCTGCTGCTGCTGCCAACAATACGCTGCTGCTGCTGCTGCTGCCGCTATTGTTGCTGCTGCTGCTGGTGCTGCTGCTGGTGCTGCTGCTGCTGCTGCTGCGATTGCTGGTAAGAGTCCGCTGCTGCTGCTGCTGCTGCTGCTGCTGCTGCTGCTGCTGCGACTGCTGGTAAGAGTCCGCTGCTGCTGCTGCTGCTGCTGCTGCTGCTGCTGCTGCTGCTGCTGCTGCCGCTGCTGCTAGTGCTCGTCCTTCTGAAGTCGTTCAGGACAACGACTGGTCCACTGTCTCCATCAGTTGCACCCCAAACAAACACCATTGCTGCCCGCCGACCGTGATGTGGCGGCCATGTTGAGCTTGCGCACTACAGAAGCAGAGCCAAAAAATCTCGAGCCACCAGGGGTCCTGCCGCGGGAATCCTGGCCCGTCAGGACACGAGTAAGGAGAGGCAGACGAATTCTACGTTTTGACGTCGTTCTTTCAGAAAATGCAACTTGCATTGCCAAGCAGCAACTCGGAACCTCCCGGTTCCATGGTCTCTCTAAATTTCTGATGCCACTGCCGTCATTGTTACTGCAGACCCTGTCATAACAGCGGCGGCGACAGCTGCTGCTGCGGCTGCTGCTGCTACTGCTGCTACCGCAGCTGCTGCTGCTGCTGCTGCGGCTGCTGCTGCTGTTCCTGCTGCTGTAGTGAAGGGACGCGAGCTCGGCTGCAAAAGCAGAGCGAAGACGGCAAATGCGATCACGCCGACCAGCAGAAGCAGGTCCAGCAGCGACCAGCTACGGTGGCAGACGAGCTCAGCCGCAGCAGCAGTCGATCCCAGATTGAACCTTACGCCAACCAGCGGCATTTCCTTTCGAAACAAGACCGCGAAAAGTTTGCCTTTGAATCCTCACCTGTGTTGCCATGTGGCGACTCGGCATGCCGGATTTCGACCGAGTCCGAAGATGCAGTCTCGAAACCGGTCGCGTCGCCGCAGACGCTGCTACCGCCACTGCTGCTGTTGCTTCTATCCTCCGTGTTGGTGGCGAAACGGTATCCCGCCTGCAGAAGCAGAGTGGTTAGAGCAAATGCCGTCAAGAACGCCAGCAGCGGCGTGGCGAACGTGCCCAGGCGCAGCAGCAGGTCCTGCTGCCGCCGCTGCTGCTGCTGTTGCTGCTGCTGCGGCGCCGAAGTCGGAGGCTGCTGCCGCGGAAGAAGAGCTCTCTCCTCGGACATGGTGGCCTGGCACCGAGGGAGGCGCTGGTGGGACGGCTTTCGACTTCGCGTGGGATCGAGAGCGAGATATCCAGTGCGAGTGGGCTAGAGAGCGATGACTTGTGCAGCAGCAGCTGTTTGGTGCGGAGACGTTTCAAAGTTCAATCCAGGGGCTTGCATCGACCCCCTGTTACTGCTAGTGATTCGGACAACACACGGCGGGTTGCGAAATGACGAGTTTGCGATCGATAATGCGACCTCTCGCCCGAGTGCGCGAATTCGCCATTCCATGGTTGCATTAGGCGGGGATTTTACAGTGATTAGCCGCCGATTAACTGGCCGTCGAAACCCCAAAAAGCCTTCGTGGCCTGCCTCCACAAATGTTCGAGAATCATTCGATGAAGGATAAATTGACCTTGGGGCCCGGTTTCTCAGGTAGTTCCAACGCGAGGACCCGCATTGCTGAATCCATCAGCACCGGAGCCTGTGTTCAGGCGGCGGTCAATGAAAAGTCCCGCATGCTGCCGGCGCGACACGAGATAGCCGGCCTGCTACCGGGCTGGCCATCTCAGGTGACTCCTTGCCAGTATAATGCGCCGGGAAACAGATTCGACAATTTCGTGAAAGTCTGAACCGTGCGGTATGGAAGGATAACATCGTTGGAACCTGTTTTGTTGACACATTTTTCTTTTCTGAGTATGTAGGCTATTAAACAAGTCCAATTCCGTTCATCGAACTGTTCGCTACTTACCGACTGTCACGGGCGAACGCTGGCCTTCGATGTTGCCGACGGGCCCTAAGCTTGTCGAAGTTTGCCGATGAGGCCCTCTGGTTGGTCAGATCAGCCGGCAGGGCCGAAGGGTTGGTCAGATGTTGAAACGGGTCCCTGGGACAAACCGCGCAACCATCCAGGGCTCCGAGGTCGAAGTGCCCTTCGATGAATCAAAGTGAACTATCATATAACGAATGCCCTAAATCAAGACGTATTCTAGAATGTTTTTCTGAGTTCTTAGTGGACTGAAAACAGAGCTGAATCTACCATCCATTAGCCCCTATGCAAGAGAAGAATTTGGCCAACAATCTCAACGTGAAAATGTAATTTTTCTCCTTTGGCCATCTTTTTAATATCCTTTCAAACATGTCCGCGGCTTGGCATCGTTATCCATATTGGCCATGCAGTGTTGCTCAATATAAGATTTGGCCATAATCGACGGTGGTCCGCAGCCTGCCTTTCTATTCTAGCCATAATCAAGCGTGCACCGGCTCCTCCTTTCAAATGTGGCCATGAAGGCGGTCGAGGGGGGAAGGATCGCGTGAGCGAGCAATATTGACAAAAGAAGCCCCTCAAACACTCGACAATCTCCTAAAGCCATCCTCCTTATGGGAACACACAAAGACGTGCATAAGAGATAAAATATTAGCATTCAAGCATGCTCCAAGAGATGAGAAAGTTAGATCATTACCTAAAACGAAATGAGACTTAAGTGAGATTTCTACATTCCTTCAAAGAATCTTTCCATGTAGAATAGAAGATTTATTATTAAATGTGATTTTTCACCCTTCATTGGGTTGGAAAGTTTAGAATTATAATCTTCTAGACAATACATTCATGAACTTTTTCATTCAATGGGAAAATCTGATGATACATACTAAATTTCATGTATTTGTGTATGATTGATTATCTCCCTCTCATAAAATGTTATTTTGGATTCATAAACTAATATATATATATATATTATATGGCGGATAATATTGATCAAAACATGGATATTTAGTCTAAAAGTTTATATAAAATAAAACCAATTTATATCTTTAAAACATATTTTTTGATAATTCAAATTCCAAGGAAAATGAGAATAAAAATTAATAAATCATTTTCATGTGATATTCAACAAAAATAAAAAGAAAAAATACTTTCTCCATTTTCATACAATTTTAATAGTAAAGGTTTTTTCCCATCATTAAGTTTAATAAATCACATTTACAATTTGTAACAGATTCAACACAATCTTTGGTCGACTAGGCCAAAACCCATGGTTCTTGAGGGTCTCCGACCCTCAAGCCATCCCGTCTCACCGCCCATAGTCCCAGGTGACCCCGCTCGAGCCACGTGGCTCCTTTGACCGGTCGGCATGGCACTGCCACGCTACACTACCCTCGCAAGGAGTGAGAGCCGCCTCGGTATATTCGGTAATCTCGACGTGGGATTCGAGCCCTGGAGCTCTGATACAAATGTAAAGGATTCGACATAATCCTTGACCGACTAGGCCAAAACCGCGGTGCTTAAGGGTCTTCGACCCTCAAGCCATCAAGTCTCACCTCCCATAGTCCTAGGTGACCCCATTTGAGCTATGTGGCTCCTTCAACCGGTCGGCGTGGCACTGCCACATTACACAAGTTGATGAAATATAATTGTCGTTGAAAATATTTGAATCTGATGATTTAATGAAAAACCATGTTTTTACAACAGATTTGAATTCTTATTCAATTTCCTAATACAAAGGAATTTCCCCCAAATAGAAGCTATGCTCGTTTGTAAATTGTATCCATTAAATGTGATGGAAATCCCTTTAAAAGATAGACGATATTCTTTTCAACTGATTCTTATTGTTAGGAGTAAACTCTTTTGAAAAAAATATGGATTTTTAGGTAACTTGAATAAATTGAGAGTTTTATAAGAGAAATAACTTTTGAAATATGAAATAAAACCTAATAATTTGGCATGGTTTTCAAGATCAAAATATTTTAATATTTTAACATTAGTTTTAAAATTTAGAAAAGAAGTAGTTAATGAGAAACAAAAGTTGATATCAAGGTAATGTATAGTATGAGTAATATTTATATGAAATTCTCTCTTATATTGGTAAAATTTTCAAGTTTTTATCGCTGATGTGAAATATCCATAAATGTATCTATTTGGAATATTCTTTCACTAATGAAGGGTGACTAATCAAATGTAAGAATAAATGACCTATTCTAGATTTACATATGATTGGACGACATTTAAAAATCTCAAGTTGATTTCATTTCGTTTTAGATAGTGATTTTACTTTCTCATCTCTTGGAGCATGCTTGAAGGTTAATGTTTTACCTCTTGTGCACATCTTTGTGTGTTTGGATAATGAGGATGATTGTAGGAGATCACCAAGTGTTTGAGAGGCTTCTCTCCTCAATAGTGTTTGCTCGTGAGACCCTCTTCCCGTCGGCTACTTTCATGGCCACGTTTGAAAGGAGGATCCGGCGCGCTCTTGATTTTGGCTAGGACAGTAGGGCAGGTTGCGAACTGTCGTCAATTATTGCCAAATCTGATATTGAGTGATACTTCATGGCCAATATGGATGACGATGCCGAGCCGCGGCCAATGTTTGGAAGGACGGTCAAAAACGTTGCCAAGCAAGAAAAATGATCACGTGAAAAGCCATATCCGAATCGTGTTGACGCATCTGATGTTCGGCTTGCGATGTCGTCGAGAAAAATCGGCACGGCAACCTTCGATTACGCGGAGTCCAAACCCCGTGAAATCCGAAGGTCCTGGTTGATTTTACAGCCGATTCGAACAGGTAACCTTCAAGGCGGGGAATCGGTCGAGAATCATGATTTATCCATACATCGAGCGGGTACTTGTTGAAACCCAAGACTCGTCAGCAGTAACCTGGCGTCGGTTCCGTGCCCAGAAGCAGCAACATACCTGAGTGTTTGGTTCGAGCCGGCAGTCTGAACGCAAGTCGGCAATTAGGAGGATCTACCGGGAAAAAAACGTATTTTTCTTCTTGACCATGGCTGCGATAACTCTGACCTCGGCGGTTTGTCCTCTACTGCACGTCCCTAAGTTACACATGGGGCTGCACAGGAACATTGTTCACGGATTATTCCAGCAAGATCGTTCGTTTACGCTGAGGCATCGTGTTGATGAACTCGAGGGGCCAGGGTCTAGATGGTAATGCTGGCCAATTCGTGGTGACCGTCGATAGCCAACACAGGCGAGGAACGCTGGCGTCAGGCAGATTCGGACGGCCGGCATAGACTTTCATCACCTTCACCTCTTCACGAGTTGGGGGGTGTGTAGTTGCATTGCTGATGAATGTACCGCGATTACTACTATGAATGCTAAACTACAAAATAAATGTCATCCCCTGTCATTAGCGTTTGCCCGGCTGGCGATGTCAAGATTTCATGCGATCATCAAAATATTTTCATCGAGCCCCTGTTCAAGTGCAACATCAAAACAAAGGACATATGTTCATGATTTTGGTCGTTTAAGACCAAAATCACGAACATCCATGATTCATGTCAATCGCCCCCGACCATGTATGTTGCATGTCATCGCGATGTGACGCGAGCTTCACTTGAACTTTCACGTGAAATGAACTGCCTCATGATACCAATGCTTGAAGCAGCCGCACAGGGAGTTCGAGTTTTACCACTCCCTCAATTTGTTTTAAAGACCTATGTTCCAAGAGCTTACAACTGCTCAGAAAGCCTCTTATGAAAAAACCACACAACATTTGTGCTTCTAATGCGATTGAGGAGTGCCCGGTCAAACGAAGATGCTCGTTACTGTGAGGTACACTGCAAATTTCAGTGAAATCGACAAACTGCACAAAAATGAAATCAAGGCGATTTAATCTTGATTAATGTAGCAAGCCGCGGTTTCATGGCAATTTTTACATCGTAGTTTCATCTCCAATGCGGCTACTCACCTCCTTTGTGTGTTGTTAATGATTTTTGGTTCAAGCGACTCGGGTTTGGCTTGTGATGTTCGCAAAACCACGTATCACAAGAAAACGTCTTTTCAAGAAATATCATCTCGATGCTAGGAATTCGTTTGAAATAAATAACGAGCAAACATCTTCTCACTCTGTTCAAGCTGTAAATTAGATTTCTCCTTTTTGTTCAGAAGGTGTAAATTGATAATGATAGAAATTTACCTTTCAGGAAATGGCAAAGCCGGATATTCGAAAGCACAAAAGAGAGGAAATTGAGCAATGTGGCGATGATTTCTGATTCTAGCGCGATGGATAGCTCTTCCTATGCATCTGTAGGCCTTGCTCCATGTAATCAGTTAGATAGGTCACTGTCTCTCCTGAATCGTACGTTGTGGACGGTGTGAACACATTAAAATTCCCCCACGATATTAGCGTCGAGATGAAGTCACGGTTTGCTACAATAAAGCGATCTTTATAGCCATATATACATATGGAAAGTACAAATCAGTACCTACCACGATTTGTCTTTATGCGAGCCGAGAACCGTTTCCTGACTTCGCGCGTAATGTCCAAAATTGTCCCAACATCACTCACCGTCGCGATAGAAGACGATATTCCTGTATTTCAACTTTTGAAGTTGTTGCCTGGTCACTTAAAAAATGATTTTTTTTATGGGTGCGACAAAAAGTCTTCAGCCACGGTCGGTGGTTAAGAATCTCTCTATTCATTCTCGCACAGTCGATTTCTTGCAAGGACTGAATTTCAAAAATCTTCATGACAAATTCAGGTGTTGGAAACATGGTTTACAATGATATAGCAATTTTTTAATATCACGGAGAAAATACGAATTGCACAATGTAGAAATCATCAATATCATCGGTGTCGCTAAAGATTTCTATGAGTTCCGAATCAATGCATGCGGAGAAAATCTACCTAACGCCATCAATACAAAGCACTTCAGGTGAAAGTGCGACATTCCTGTATTTGGTAGAGACGTTTACTGCAGAACTGTGAACATGTTCATCGAGATGTTGGACTCTCAATGCATCAACACGTTCTCTAAGTAAGCTCCATCACCTAAAAAAAATCATGGTACCATAGCGAACCCCCCTTTCATCGAGATGCCAACATCGCGCGAACCTCTCCAATTCATCAACACAAACCCTGAACTAAAGGAGTGTTGGGTGGACAAAGTGTCCCACAAAACCATTCATACATGTGTGTAATCTTTCAAATCTGACGGTGAATGAAAAACCAATCCTTTTTTCTGTCTGACTCATCTCCATTTCCTTCCTGTTTTGAAAGCATTTTTTGACATGAAAATCCATAAAGAATGGTGGAGCGGGCAACATGCATTGTCCATGGTGGTGACTCGGGCGATGCCGTTGTCAGAGAGAGCTTTAGAGGCAGAGGAAACGGGGAAGTAGAACTGACATTCTGATAAGATGAAAAAGGGAAAAGAAAACTGGTTGCGGCTAGATGGGCATGAAAAGGTCAGAAATTGACCCTTCTCCTGTGCTCGTGTAAGAAAATCAAGGATCGTTCCCATGTTCCGAGCATTTGGTGCGGATTCCTTTTTTTGTTCACAAAGGAACCTTGATGTTCACACGTGTTTGACCCGGTTTTTTTTTTAATTTTTTAGGGATAGTGGAAATAATGGATGGTGGAGAAAAATTGACTCAAGCGCCCATCGCTACCTCATGTACTGTGATTTTGGGGCTCCAGGTGATGAAATCTGCCTTAAACGTTTCACTAAAGACAAGAGGGATGCCCGGTTTTGGAGTTTGGACATGAGCGATGCTTTGTTAAGTTTGCTTCTCAATGATGCCAGGTATTCAAAAACAGTCGTTTAATCGTGCAGGGCATCAATTTTGAATTCAGTGAGCTGCAGGAATCAAACCTCTAGGAGCATGGCCCGCATGCACAATCCTTTAACAAGAAGCATATGCCTATGAAGCCTAGACAGAATCAGCAGGTAATTCAGAAAATACTTCAGAACCAGATACAACGGAAATAAGGAAGAAATAAGGAACACTATGAATAGAAGTACTCTATGAAACATATGTAAATGTTCACAGATGTTTTCATAAAATTGGGTGAGTCTTTTATTTCCTTAAAAATAACTGAAAATAAATAAGATAGTTTGTATAGGCCTTAAAAAGATATAAAATTAGTAATATGAAAAATAAACCAGGTTAAAATTCATTAAAAGTAAATGAATTAATATGTAAAGAATCTTAGAATAATTGATCTATGATACAAATATTAATTGAGATGTCAATGTGGATGTAGATTTGCATTTACTCATAGAAATAGATGTAGATATGGATTTATTTCAACATGGAAATCTAGATATCTAAATAAATATTTACATAGATATAAATTCATATCTACATGTACTTCTTAACGCTACATGTACATCTACATCCACAGTAACATCTCCATCTATATCGGCATCAGATGCTGAATTCTTATTAGCTTCTTTATATGTTTTAAATGAAATTTCACTCACATTATTATTTTTAATACTAATTCCATATCTTTTAAAATCATATCTTATACAAAATCTATCCCTTTTCAGTACAATTTAAGGACATAAAAGGCTCCCCTGATGATATTGAGAAGAATCTAGTAACGTTTCCATATCTTTCATTTGTATTCCTACCCCTCCTCTTTCTTCATTCTCGTCAATGCCTGTTGTACCTGGTTCTGAAGTTGTTGTTTTTAGTTTCCATCAGATTTTGTCTAGGATTCATAGGCATATGCTTTGCTGCTAAAGGATTTTGCGCACGGGCCATGCTTGAGGTTCGATTCTCGTGGCTGACCAAAATCAAATTTGATGCCCCGCTCGATTAACCAACGTTCCCAAATACCTGGCATCACTGATAACCAAAGTAAACAGGGCATCGTTTGTGTCTGGTCTCCCAAACCTTGCATTGCTCTTGTCTTCACTATATACTTTTGCCACAAAGTAGTAAACAAGAAAACATCAAGAATTCAACAACAGAAACCAACAGAACCATGCTCAAAGATGGCGCGTACCTGTTGATTTTGCTAGAAGTCGTTGTTGGAGACAATTTCTAGAATCTTCCAGCCATACCCCTTGCCAATTGATGCCCATCCAGCCGCAGCTACACTTTTTTCCTCTCCCATCAACATTTGTACGTCACAAAATTCAGGCCGTGATAGGTTGTGTTGTTTATTAAGAGGCAAAATGTCAATATCTCTGGCTTAGACGACTCTGTGAACTGCTAACTAGGCTCAATTTGCTAAAGCAGGCTCGCCACAAGTTGGCTCTTGCTGAAGTTGCCCCGATTTTGGCCCTGGCATCATCAATCTTGTCTACATTCTCACAAACATTTTGTAGATTCCCTGTAAATTATGAACTAATTCATTGTTAACACCAGGAATTTTTTTAAACTATCCAGCCAGTCCTTGATGGCCAATAGCTGTTGTGATGTGCATTTTCCCCTTCTATTCGCACATTTTACTGTGACCACTTGGTTTTGTCCATGCTTGTGCCGATCCTTGATGCGGACCTTGCTGGCGTCGAAGCATCAACGGTTGGTGGTTTGCCCACCAGCAGCTGCTAAATAGCTACCACAACGTCCTGGGTTCTTGCTTGGATGCTCTGCAATTTTTCTGTAGTAATTAGAGATTTCTCGGTGGACTCGCTTCTTAGCCCTATTTTCATGTTTTTCACGTTTGTCCACTGATTCATGATGGACCTGTTCTTGTGACCAGTTCTAGCATCTCCTCAAGATTTTACATCTTAAGTTTCAAACGGTGTTGTGTTTGGATACCTGTGCACAGAGTTATAGGCAAAACGGTGGTTCTAGGCCGGTTTTAGGACAAACTTTCACTGCCGCGTGCATCACCCGCCATGCGCTGCTGCACGTTTTTATGCTATGTACATATAAGATGTCATTACTCTCTGCATTACTAAGCTATTGGACCTAATGAGGCTTTGCGCGTCCCCCTAGCATGACCCTTGCTCTTTCTTGCACTTGTTTGGTTGCTAATGTGCCAGCTGACTGGGCATATCGAAACGTCCGCAATACTAAGGATAAGAAGCTTCCTAGAAATTTCTCATGGTATCATTGCTATGAGACCTTTCTCGCTGAGTTGCGCTATAGAGACACAACACCAGCAGTAGTAGTGAGAGTCACTACTGTCGCCGTATCCTGGGGCCTGTAAGAGCGAACATTAACAACAATGGCATCATCACAAAAACGTCACCTAGTAGCAAGAGGGGCTGCGGTAGTGACAAGCTGCAACAGCAACAATGAGTAGCAGCAGCAGAAAGGGCTGGCAGCAGCAACCGTGTGTGGTTACCACCCTTCACAGAGAAAAAAAGGGAGAACTAGCTCGCAACAGCAACTCGTGGTGGCGGTTGCAAGTAGTGGAAACAGTTTGTATCGACGGCTGCATCAGCAACCGCGAGAAGCAACGGCAATGCAACAGCAGTAATAGAGGCACCAGCAGCGTAGTAGCAACATTATAGCTGCTACAGTGACAATAGCAATAGTAGTAGCAGCATCAACATCGCAGCAGTGAAAGCCGCTACAGCAGCACAATAGCAATGGTGCGTCTCTCTCTCTCTCTCTCTCTCTCTCTCTCTCACTATCTCTCTCTCTCTCTCTCTCTCTCTCTCTCTCTCACTATCTCTCTCTCTCTCTCTCTCTCTCTCTCTC
>SZWC01001071.1:247431-269521 GCA_023375785.1 Penium margaritaceum | reverse complement strand
CACCACTACCACCACCACCACCACCACCACCACCACCACCACCACCATCATCATCACCACCACCACCACCAAAAATCATCACCACCACCACTAACACACTCAGATTGCATCCGACTGCAACCCATGATTCATCAAACAAACACCAGAGGAAACCCCAGAAGAAATCATTCTCAGTCTCTTGTCCAACACTGTTTCTTGTGATTTCCTAAGCCGTTTCAGTATTTTCCTGTGATGTAGGACAGAAATCAGGCTGCATTACACGAACCCATTTCATAAAATGGTCATCGATCCTGCTGTCTTTTTTCCCACAGGAATCTGATTTCTGTCCATGATGTGCTTCCAAGTGCAGCTCTGATGTTAACTAGGAAAAAAACTCAAACACAATTCATGGCATCACGCACAGCCTGCTTGTTAGTTCCATCACCCTCTGCTACTTTCCTAGACACAGCTTGTGTTACATTCAAGGTTTTGGGCTTCAACTGTGCTTCAATATCTCTTTGTGCTCATATCGGAGGTTCTTCTACATGCATGATGCATTGCTGCCATTCAGTGAAAATGCCCCTTTCAGTCCATTTCATTCCATCTTGGAACAATCGTGGATGCAGCCCGTGGCTCATTCTCAATCAACAAGTAGGTAAAAAATGTTCCACAAACCAGAAAGTTTCATATTGGATCCATACATGTTGATTGTAGCCTGGATCGGCATGATTCTGAGGTGCTCGTGGTTTGTTTCTGCTTTTGTTTCTTCTGCTGCTGCTGCTGGAAAAGCTGCTGCTGCATGGCGTGAGTTGCCATGGCTGCTGCTGGATCTCGGCTGAAGAATTGATGTATGGAAATTTCTTTTGGAAAGTTTAGCACTAAACCTGAGGTACAGAGCCATGACCTCCATTTTTTTAGCAAGCAGGTGCACTGATCCGCATCATGTTGCATAAAATCCCAGAAACCAAAAAGCTGGAGGATGAGCAACCAAATTCAGTGGGAAACAGGAGAATAGGGCAGCAATGTTGGGACAAGTGACAAAATTTTCTAGGAGGCGGCGAGGGGGGGGGGAGGGGTCAGCCAGAGGCCTTTTGGTGGTGGAAATCAGACCTTAAGGTCAGAGTAGGCTGTACTCACTGCAATCGAGGCCCCTATCTCCCATTTTCATTCCCCCCTTGCAGAACGCATGATTCTGGACAACATACTCTGACTCATGATTCATGGATGGGACTTGGACTCGCAATTCACAGGCTCAAGTCCCAGCTTTTGGTGTGCAGGCTTGATAGCAAGCTGGACCCCGGGCAAAAGCTGTGCCTCTTCCTCCTCTATGAGAATTTGCACATGGCATATGCCCTCTATGATCCGCACAAAAATGAAATTGAAAGTGTACATAAGTAGAAGGTTTGTGATCATCAAAGTCACAAATACCGTACACAGTTGGTGGTCAAGCATCATTTTGTCTTGTCTAGCGAGCATCCGGAAGAAAGAAAGAGGAAAGATCAAAATGAAGTTTTGGTGCCATTCGGCTTTTTTTCATGGATATTTTTCACGGAATTTGTCCATATGTCGAGTTGTAACCAGTTCTCAAAACATCATTTCAACTCGCTTCCGATTTGATTGCGTAAAGAAAACATTGACGGCGGTTTGGTTGAATGCTACTATGTTGCCAGGATAGATCGCTTGCAGGTTTAAGTTATTATTTGGAGAGAATGTTAGACTTATTACACACCTAAAAATCTCTCTGGAATAAAAGATACGTTTTGCAATCGCTGCCGTATCCTGTTGATCAATATCATCTATCGGAATAAGATTGCAATTGTGAAGGTTTGCAACAAGTCAAAAAAAATTGGAGATGTGGCCGTTGGAAGATTGGTACCTTCTCATTCCAGGCAGGTCGGGTATTTTCCAACGCATCATTTACGTTTGCGCATTCAGGTCTGCGATCTCACTTGACAAACCCCAACAGTTCGCACTTGAACTGAAAGGATTCAACCAAGCGAAACATTCATTTTGGAATGTATTTGTTGCACACTCAGTGCGTGATAAGTGAACTTCCGCACTCATTTTGAGTGCACTCGTCACGTACACTACCCCCGTACACTAGGGGGGCTAACTAGAGAATTTGCTAGAACTAAAGCAATGGAAAAGGCGAACAAGGTCTGGCCGGGAGAAGTATGACGTGACACAGCTAGAAACGACTGTCAGCGAATAGTCGGCCGTCAAGTATGATGTGGACACCTGCTCGCAGCAAATTTGCAACAACAATTCCACATTGTCAAGTAAATACGGATGATATAGATAGCGAAAGCAAGAATGGATAATTGTAGGACACAAAAAACATTTAAGACAGTTGTAACGTGGGAAAACTCACACGGACATTACTACGTCCCTGAGATGACTAGCCCGAACTGTACACAAAAAACAGAACAAAGAACATTGAAGCTGCAGGAATCTATGATCTTTAATATTAGAGTAAATGGTCATGAGTCGTTTCAAAAAAGCAATAATTGGCCCTTGATTTGCCTATTTAACAAAATGCTAATGAGATACATGAAGAAAAATTTCTAGCATGGTTTTGTTCAAACAGAACCAAAAATTTAATAACATTTCAAAGTTTTTCTATATGAGATAAGCAAAAATTTGACCCGCACCAATCAAACACAAGATTGTATCATGTTATAAAAATTTACATCCCAAATAAGACAAGAATTTCCTAGATCATACACAAGCTCCACGCACAAAAGTCCTTTTTAAAGAGAGAATATTTTTCACATATAAAAAGGTTTTATGGTTTATGGGACACATAAGATAAATTTATATATTAAGTACACTCTTTGTGTATTTGTGTATGAACACTTAGTGCACTTCGCTGACTTCCTTCCTAAGAAGAAATGTTCTGGCCATATAGAACAAAAAGCATGGTGTGCCTTGACATATAAGACAAATTCTTGCACTGAGTATGCTCTGAGTGTACTTTTATATGATGCATGAGCGCACTAGCCACGTACACTAATCCCACGCACTGGATTCCTTCCTAAGAAGAGATTACCATGGCCATATAGGACAAAAAGTAAGGTTTTATTTGACATAAAAGACAAATGAGCACACCGAATGCGCTCTTAGTGTACTTTTGTAAGGTGCATGAGCACACTCGCCATATACACTGACCCCCACACACTGTACTCCTCCATAAGAAAACGTCCCGTCAGCCATACAAGATAAAAAGCAAGGTGTACTTGGACATATGAGACACATGAGCACACTGGGTGTACTCTTAGTGTACTTTCCTATGGTTTGTGAGCGCACTTACCACATATACTAGCCCCACGTACTTGAGGCCTTTCTAAGAAAATATTTGTTGGTCATATAGGACAAAAATGTAGCTTTGCTTTGACATATGAGACAAATGAGCGCACTGAGTGTGCTCTTAGTGTACTTTCATATGGTGCGTGAGCGCACTTGCCACATACAATAGCCCCACACATTGGAATCCTTTCTAAGAGGAGCTTCTTTTGGCCATAAAAGACAAAAGGAAAACTGCGATTTGACGTATAAAACAAACGAGCGCACTGAGTGTGTTTTTAGTGTACTTTTATATGGTGCATGAGCTCACTAGCAACATATACTAACCCCACGCACTAGAGTCCTTCCTAAGAAGATATTTCTTTGGCCATATAAGAGAAAAGTACACTTTTCTCATACAGTATGGAAAGAGTGTAGGGATGGGTGTAACCTACTCCCTTTTGAAAGAGCACACTCAAGGCACACACTGAAAAACCAGTGCGCGAAATGGCCTCGATTAACCAAACCTCAAAGAATACCCAAATTATTGAACATAATAATAATGTCCATATGCGAGCTCATGAATCTCCTATTGGCTTTGGTGAAAGCGGTGTCCAAGCACAGACTCAAAGGGCAGGTATGTGCACAAATACACCACACCCGAAAACATGGCCGAGGAAGGCGACCTTCACCGACTTTGCGTCCAGCTTGTTACGGCTGCCGGCAGGTATGTGCACAAATACACCACACCCGAAAACATCCAGGTGCATCACTGTTGGCTTGCGTCCCGTCCATGCCTCCTCCGGTCTCATCGGTAGAACTGCGCATGTAGGGCTCCGGTTTTTCTGGTACACGGCAGTGTTGACCGCTTCCGCCCAAAAGGTTGGCGAGAGCTCTACGTCTTGGAGCATGCTACGAACACGCTCCATGAGCATGCGGTTCGCGCGTTCACCCACGCCGTTCAGCTGCGGTGTTCCAGGTGGGGTGATCTCGTGCCTGATCCCGCGGCGCTTGAGGAAGTTACGAAAGTCGTTGGAGAGGTACTCTCCTCCACCATTGGTGTGAAGGACCTTCAACCGCCTGCCACTCTCATTTTGTGCAGCAGCAATCCACACCTTGAAAGGATCAAAGCACTCATCCTTTCCAGCCAGGAAGGACACCCACGTCTTCCTCAACTTGTCATCAATGAACGTGACAAGGCAAAACTTGCCAGACAAGGATTGTGATGGCATGGAACCGCACAAATTAGAGTGAATGAATCAGAGAAGCTGAGCCGCCCCCTTCCCTTCCCCTATGAAAGAAGAGCGGGATTGCTTCCCTTCAATGCAGCTCTTACAAGCCGATGCACTTGGCTGCTTCACCCCCTTGAGCTACGGACTATCTTCTGCATGGAGATGATGGCGCCAAAAGCTGAGGTGACCGAGCCGGCGGTGCCACAGGCCAATGTTGTTTTTTCCCTCTCTCTCCGCCAACACCGAGTCGGCTTCCTTCTCCAATGCAACATAGAGGCGGTAAAGGTTGTCCTCCTTTTCCTCTTTTGCAATCACACGTCCTGCACTTGCAGAGATGGTGCAGCCACCATTCTCAAAGCGAACCTGCATACCTTCGGAGATGAGAGAAGACACAGATAGGAGGTTAGCTGCTAGCCCCAGAACATGGAGCACCCCCTTCACACAAATTTCCACATGCTTGTCCTCAATGGAAGCAGAAAACACAATCTCACCCTCCCCAACCGCCATTTACACATGGTTGTCCCCCATGTACACCCGACGAGGCTCAATGGCAGTATAGACCACGAACCACTCTCAGCGACACGTCATGTGCCGCGTGGCTCCCGAGTCGATGATACAGAACAAGGTGGTGTCGTTGGAGACATGCAGGACCCAGATGGTGGTCATGAATCCACTCTCCCAATCTGCTACGTTCGCAGAAGCGTTGGACTACTTTCCCGCTCCCACTCCAGCTGCAAGGTCCGCCTTTTTCTTCTGGCGTTCGCACGCCCAGTGGCCCATCTTCTTGCAGTAGTGGCAGATCCCCTTCTTCTTCTCTCCTCCTCCATTACTCCTATTGGTGCAATACTGCCTCCATGACCAGAGTTGGTGATGAGAGCGATATCCAGTCCGCTTCCGCCCTCCTCTCCTCGAACAGAAGGTTCTCTTCCACATCGTTGAGGGAGAGCTTGTTGCTCCGCTTGTCCAGGGCAACAATGAGAGGAGTGTAGCTACTAGGAAAGCCAGAGAGGATGGTTAGCATGAGCACATGCTCCTTGAAAGGGTCCTTAATCGCAGCAAGCTGGTCAGAGAGAGAATTCACCATGTTGATGTAGTCAATCATGGATTCAAACTCATCCATCCTCACAGTGTGAAAGTGACGACGCAACTGCATGTTCACGAGGATGGACTTGGAAGCATAAGTTGACTCAAGCTTTTTCCAAAGCTCCTTTGGTGTGAGGATGCCACGGGCGAGGAGTTGTTGCCATTCGGCGAGGTGGAGGTAGATGGTTGCGAGTGCGCGGTCACGCTTCTCACGGTAGGTATGGGCCTGGCCAAGAGAGAGGGAGCTTTTTGCTGGTTCCTTCTCCTTCTCGTCCACCTGGCTCCAGAGACCCTTCTCCATCAGCACCATCTTCATGCTGCTGCTCCAGTTGAAGAAGGTCTTGACTTCGAGCTTGGTGATGTTGACGACGGCCACCACAGAAGCGGATGTTGCCATGGATGTGCAACATTCAGCCCACAAACAACTCTCACACAACAGGGCGCAAGGAATTCCTCAAGGATGAAGAAAATCCTTGTTATAGCTCTGATTCCACTAGTGGAAGCTCGGGCAGCCCTCAGGGAGGTGATCAGACTCACCAAGAGCTGCCTAGGCAGGACCAACTGTTTGTGAGAGGGAGTTGTATGTTGCACAGACAGAAATTACGGAAGCAAATTTAGGTTTGCAGAGACCTTTAATGTCTAAATCGGCTCTTGAGTGAACAATTATGTTTTCACAGCTTTTGAACAAGCCCTTATATGCCTCATTTGGCCTAGAGAGCACTGAGATACACTCTGTCAAAGTCCACTCTCTAGCACACTCTCCTAGCCTAGCGGGATGAGCGGCAATCACCTTGTTACACATGAGAATTATGTCTTGCACGACCTGCATGGCCAGCAATCGTGGAATGCTCCTTCCTTGAAGTGTCTTGGAGGTCCTCTAGCCGTATTTTCTCCTTGAAGGCCGCTCTCAGCCATCCTGTCCAATAATCCTGCCGCCTTTTCAGCTCAAAGTGCTCAGGTGGTCAATTGAACCCGACCCATGATGTCTAAACTTTGGAAGTCTATATCTCACTCAAACGGACTCCGAATTGAGTTTCGTAAAGTGCGTTAACGACTATGAAACATCCTCTATACAGATTTTATGCCAGATGATTTTTATCGAGCAAAGTTGTTTTCACTTTCTGGCACCCTCATATCCATCAAAACAATTATGAAAATAAACACTAATGAGTGGGATTTCCACAAATCATCTTCTTAACCAAAGACATATCACACATTGCTTAAAATGGGAGAGGTGGCGTGAGGAAATTATGATTTGATTTCATTTCATCTTCCACAAGTCTTCCTTTGTTTGTGGAACTCTGGTATGCAGAGTTTGAAGAGTGTATGTTTGTTGGATTATAATATATGTATGGCCGTATCTTCGCTGCTCATCACACTCTTGTCACAGATTTCAGTCTCCTTTTTGTGCGGGTCACAGAGGGCATATTTCATGTGCAAATTCTCATAGGGGAGGAAGAAGCACAGTTTTTTCCCTGGGACTTGAGCCTGTGAATTGCGAGTCCAAGTCCCATCCATGAATCATGAGTCAGATTCTGTTTTCCAGACTCACGATTTCTAAAAGGGGGGAATGAAAATGGGAGAGAGGGGCCTGGATTGCAGTGAGTACAGCCTAGTCAGACCTTAAGGTCTGATTTCCACCACCAAAAGGCCTTTGGCTGCCCCCGCCCCCCCCCCCCCTCCACCGCCTCCCAGAAAGTTTTGTCACTTGTCCAAACATTGTTGCCCTATTCTCTTGTTTCCCATGGAATCTGGTTGCTCATCCTCCAGCTTTTGGATTTTTTTTTTGCAACCTGATGCGGATAAGCGCACCTGCTGGCGGCCAAAATAATGGTAGTCATGGCAGTGTAACTCAGGTTTAGTGCTAACCTTTCCCAAGGAAATTTCCATACATCCATTCTTCAGCCGAGCTCCAGCAGCAGCCATGGCAACTCACGCCATGCAGCAGCAGCTTTTCCAGCAGCAGCAGCAGAATAAACAGAAGCAGAAACAAACCATCAGCACCTCAGCATCATGCTGATCCAGGCTACAATCAACATGCATGGATCCAATATGAAGCTTTCTGCTGTGTGGAACATTTTTTACCTACTTGCTGAATGAGGATGAGCCACAGGATGCATGCACAATTGTTCCAAAATGGACTGAAGGGGACTGGAAGGGGTGTTTGCACTGAATGGTAGAAATGCATCATGCATGTGGAAGAACCTCCGATATGAGCACAAAGAGACTTTGAAGCACAGTTGAAGCCCAACCTCTTGAATGCAACACAAGCTGTGTCTAGAAAAAGTAGCAGAGGGTGATGGAAGTAACAAGCAGGTTGTGCGTGATGCCATGAATTGTGTTTGATTTGTTTTTCTGGTTAACATCAGAGCTGCACTTGGAAGCAAACCGTGGACAAAAATCAGATTCCTGTGGGCATCAAGCCAGCAGGCTCGATGAAAGGCGTATGAAAGGTGTTTTTGTAATGCAGCCTGGTTTCTGTCCTACCTCGCAGGACAATACTAGCACAGCTCAGGAAATCAAAAGCAGCAGTTCTGGACAAGAGGCTGGAAAACATTTCTTCTTGGGTTTCCTCTGGTGTTTTTTTTTTCATGAATCACGGGTTGCAGTCGGATGCAATCTGGATGTGATCTAGATAAATTAGTTATAGGCATAGATTATTATTACCTTCTTGTTCCGATGATACAAATGCTGCCACTGTGCTTGACCTGTTTTCTGCTCTTCTGAAGGAGTCAGGGATCTGGGAGAAGATGTACTAAGTGAAGATGGACTTTGACAGTGTGGACAATCAGATGGTGGTATACACATTTGTTTTGTAGAAACACCATTACAGGAAGGATGGCCACATCAGTTTCATCAGCCATGTATTGAAATTGGCCGTGAAATACCTGATTTTGGTAAAGCTGGAGGAGGACCTTAGGGATTCCTGGATTATGGAAAACCACTTCAGCCGGTCTGCACAGTATGAGCAATGACTTATTTGTGCTTACCTCTCCCGTGACTTCAAAACCCCCAAACGATGGAACACTGTGCTTGACATGTGTGGAAGGCTTGTGAGGATCAATGAGGTACTTGATGGTTGGCTTAGTCCCAGGATCCAGCTGTGATTCCTATTGTGCAGGGCTGGGAAATTGGTTGCATGTTCATTGCCATCTTGAGGCCATTACAGGGCTGTATCAATGGAATTAGTGAGCAAGATTACCCAATTCTTTCCATTTTTCTGCCTTCCTTAAGCACAATTCCACATAAGGCCGTGGAGAGGAGGAAGAAGAAGAAGAATAAGGAAGGTATGTAATGCACCAATGAGCTCCTTGTTATGAAACAGCTGGGTATTGCAAGTGCCTTAGAGAAGGTGAGGAAGTTTCTGAAGTTGGTTTTGGGTTAGTGGTGGTGGAGATGTCACTTTTTGTTGTGGTGATGGTGGTGATGGTGGTGGTGCTCGTGGTGGTGGTGGTGGTGATGGAGGTGGTGGTGGTGGTGGTAGTGGTAGTAGTGCTTCTCCTACTGCTGCTGCCGGTGGTGGTGGTGGCAGTGATCATGGTGGTGGCGGCAGTGGTGGTGGTGGTGGTGTTGGTGGGGGTGATGGTGGTGGTGATGGTGGTGGTGGTGGTTGCATTTTCTCGTAATCCATTTTTTGTATAGCATTTACTTCAATTGTTTTCAGCTTGTAGTCAACTAAATCTTCCTCTATGATTGGAAGGTTTAGTTTTATGATAAGATTCAGGAACTTTATTCTCATTCTTTTTCTCTGAATAGTTCCTCTGTAATGTTTCTGTTCACTCGCAACGGCCTTCCACATTTGGTTTCAAATTTCAGCTTTTCTGTTTGTGTTTCTGTCTAGAATGTTCCTGTTTGGTAAGCCTCCGTTCATGAAATGGTGAAGCTCAAGGTGAGGGTGCTTGAATTCTTCAAGCCATGATTTTCAAAAGTGCACGAGGCAGTATGGCAGCTATTGCAGCAGAGGCAGTTGAATACAGAAACATGGCATTCCACCAACACACAAAAAAACACAGAAAAAATGCAGCTACCAGTACCCAGCAGTTTAGTGATCCAGCAGTAGCTGGAAAGAATTGTTTCAGCAAACAGAAGAAGCAAAGCATGCTGGAGGCTGTACTTACAGACCCAATGGATGTCATGTACAAAGAACCTGAGCTTAGAGAATAGGTTCATGTGACAGACAGAATTGAGGAGGTGAAAGTTTACACAGAAGAAGCAAGGGGATAAAAGAGATGCAACATAATCCAGTTCTTAGCAGCATGAAGTAACCAACATTTTTCCCGTTGTTGCTTTATTTCCTTGCAATGCCAGAAACATACATCTCTTCTGAACACATGTTTTTCATCAGTGAGAGGGGTCCACTAACATCCTTCCTTTACTTTAACAACTCACAGTTCAGGAAATGCTGTGTCTGATAACGTGAATCAATGATCTAGCACTCAAGGAAATTCCCATGGTTCTCAACAGAAATACTGCAGAGAAGATGCTGGATATATTAGAGAAGGAGAAGGAAGAAAAGTGATCAGAAAGCAGGGTAGTGAAAAGGGCTCACCAAGACCAGCAGGTTTCCAGAGTTATGGAATCTTCTGGGGCTGATAGGGATGAGGCACTGTAGAAATATGATGTCCAGAAAAATTGACACCCAATCTTGAAGGATAAAAATAGACCTTTTGCTACCTAAGTAGCAGCTATCAGAAGAGAGCACGGAGAGAGATGTCTTCAGCCCTCGCTATCTTTGAAAACCACCACAACAAAAAATGTGTTTCAGAAAGCTGAAGACAAAGAGAAGGTCAGATTATAAGAGTTCAAGGATAATGACAATGATAATGATCATGTTTATGATGGTGGTGGCATTGACATAGAGCATGGACGCAGCAGCAGAGAGGATGTCATGGATGATGATGTCTTAGAGGTCAGCTCTGTGGTTAGGTTGTGTTTCTTTCACACCATGCGAGCATCATGGATTGGTGAATGGAAGAGCTTCTTCCACACCACACCTACTGAGGTTCAACCTTGGATGTAACCCCATTGAGCTTCAGTCACATAGGTTTCCAGGATTATGAGCACCTCCACTTCGTTATTTGAAAGAAGCCTAGATCTCCATGCCTTTCACAATTCTGGCCAGAACCTCCATACCTTTCATGAACTCAAGAAAGCACATGTGGAAGATATAGATATCAAAATCCATATCTAGTGCAAAGCTCCAACTGAAAACATGGTTCTTACAAACTATAGAGAACTTCACCTTCTACGCCATGTTCTGCGCCATACAGCCTTCTCCACTGAGGCATTTTCTGAAATTGGTGGAAAATTTGTTTGAGACATCCGTTCTTTCCACTTGGAAACCTTTGAAAAAATTTAGGACTAGTGGAGGCTGTGGAGCATATCCATTCTGGCCACAAAACACTTTGTAGTCTTGCAATTAGATTTAGACACACACACACACACACACACACACACACACACACACACACACACACACACACACACACACATAAAAATGCACGCACGCACGTACACATGCACACACGCACGCATGCACATACGCACGCATGCACACACACACACAGATTCACACACACTTACGCATGCACACACACATGCACGCATGGAGGCATACACTCACGCACGCACGTACACACACATACACACACGCACACACCATTGCTACTGTGCTGCTGTAGCCGCTTTTGCCACTGCGATGTTGATGCTCCTACTACTATTGCTATTGTCACTGTATCAGCTGCAATGTTGCTACTATGCTACTGTTGCCTCTATTAATTCTGTTGCATTGCTGTTGCCGCTCGCAGCTGCTGATGCAGCTGTTGATGAAATCTGTTGCCACTGCTTGTAGCCGCCACCATGAGCTGTTGCTGCGAGCTACTTCTCCCTTTATTTTCTCTGTCAAGGGTGGTAGCCAGACACGATTGCTTCTGCCACTCGGTGCTGCTACTGCTACTCATCTTGGCTGTTGCAGCTTGTCACTACCGCAATTCCTCTTGCTATTGTGGTGATGCTTGCGTGATGACGCCATTGTTGCTAATGTCAGATCCGAAAGGTCCCAGGGTACGGCGGCAGCGGTGACTCTCACTACTGCTATGGTGTTGCGTCTGTACAGCGCAACTCAGCAAGAGAGGTCTTGCTGCTCTCATACCTTGAGAAATTGCTAGGAAGCTTCCTATCCTTAGCATTGCCGATGTGGAGATTTGCCCAGTCAGCTGGAGCACTAGCAAGAAAAAAGGTGCAAGAAAGAGCAAGGGTCAAGCTAGGGAGACACGCAAAGTCTCATAAGGCCCAATATCTTAGGAATGTGAAGAGGAATATCAACTGATAAGTACATAGCATAAATACCTGCCGCGGTGCACAGCGGGTGATGCACGCGGTAGTGTCAGTTTGTCCTAAAACTGGCCCAAATCCATTGTTTTTCCCGTAACTCTTCGCACAGGTATCCAAACACAACACTGTCTGAAACGAGAGATGTAAAATCTTGAGGAGATGCTACAACTGGTCACAGGCACAGTTCCACCATGAATCAGTGGACAAAAGTGAAAAAACATGCAAATTGGGCTAAGAAGCGAGTCCATGGAGAAATATCTAACCACTACAGAAAATTTTCACAGCATCCTAGCAAGGAACCGAGACATTGTGGCAGCTATCTAGAAGCTTCTGGTGGGAAAACCACCACCCGCCAATGCTTCGATGCCAGCTGGGTCCGCATCAGGGATCGGCACAAGCATGGACACACCCGAGTGGTTGCAGTAAAATGTGCAGACAGATGGGGACGACGCACATCACAACAGCTAGCGGCCATCCAGGACAAGCTGGATAGTTAAAACAATTCTTGTCTTAACGATAAATTAGTTTATAATTTAGGGGGAATCGAATAAATGTTTAAGAGAATGGAGACAAGATTGATAATACCAGGGCCACAATCGGGGCGACTTGTTTAGCAGGAGCCAACTTGTGGCAAACCTAATTTAGCACGTTGAGCCTAGTCAGCTGTTCGCAGAGTCGTCCAAGCCAGAGATATTGACATTTTGCCTCTAGATGAATTACACAACTTATCACGGCTTTAATTTTGTGACGTACGAATGTTGCACCAGTATAACCTCTTGATGGTAGAGGAAACAACTGTGGCCACAGCTGGATGGGCATCAATTGGCACGGGGTGAGGCTGGAATATGCCAGAAATCGTCTCGAACAACGATTTCCACCAAAATAAAAAACGGTACGTGCCATCTTTGAACATGGTTCTGTTGGTTTCTGTTGTTGAAGTCTTGATGTTTTCCTTTTTTCTACTTTGTGAAAAATTTCTACAGTTAAGACAAGAGCAATGCAAGGTTTGGGAGACCAGACACAAGCAATGCCCTGTTAAGTTTGGTTATCAACGATTCCAGGTATTTGGGAACAGTCAGTTAATCGAGCGGGGAATCAACGTTGGCTTTGTTCAGTTGTGAGAATCAAACCTCGAGCATGGCCCATGCACACAATCCTTTAGCGGCAAAGAATATGCGTATGAATCCTAGATGAAATCTGATGGAAAATTAAAAGAACTTCATAACCAGGTACAACAGGCATTGATAAAAATGAAGAAAGAGGAGGGGTAGATGGAGTACCAATGAAAGATATGGAAGCGTTAATAGATTCTTCTCATAAACATCAGGTGATTCTTCTATATCCTAAAACATTAATAAAGAGGGATAAATCTGGTATAAGACAGGATTTGAAAATATTTGGAATTAGTAATATAAAGAAGAATGTGAGTTAAACTTCACTTTTTGTAAACAATACGTAAATAAGCTCATCATAATTCAACATCTGATACGGATATAAATGGAGATGTAAATATGGATGTAGACGTACATATTGCACAAAGAAGTACATGTAGATATGCATTTAGATCTACATAAACCTTTATTTACATATCTAGATGTACATCTTGAAGGAAATCCATATCTACATCTATTTCCATGAGTACATGTTTATATATAACCATATTTACATCTGAATTCATATATGTATGATAGCTCAGTTATTAGAAGCTTCTTTGAACATTGATTGTTTTGTATACAATGAATTTCCACTTGCATTCTTTTTATATTACTATTTTATATCCTTTAAGGCATATCTTATAAAAGCTATCTTATTGATTTTGAGTTTTATTTTAGGATATAAAATACTCACCCAATGTTTATGAGAAAAATCTGTGATCATTTCCATATCTTTCGTTTGTTCTACTTCTACCCCTCCTGATCCTTCTTTCTTGTTAATGTCCCTTGTATCTGGTTGTAAAGTAGTTTTTGAACTTGCCGGCTGATTCTGTCAAGGCTTCATAGGCATCCGCTTCATGTTTAAGGATTGTGCACGGAGGCCATGCTTGTAGAGGTTTTATTCCTGCGGCTCAGTGAATTCATAATTGATGCCCGACTCGATTAAATCGCTGTTCTCGAATTCCTGGCATTGCTGATAACCAAACTTAAGAAGGCATTGCTCGTGTCCGATCTCCCAAAACTGGCATCCCTCTTGTCTTTAGTGGAAAGTTGAAGGCAGATTTCATTGCATGGAGCCCAAAAATCACAACACATGAGGTAGCAATGGGTTCTTCAGTCTATTTTTTTCCACCATCCGTTATTTCCGGTTCTCCGGTTATTATACAACCGAGTCAAACACGTGTGAACATCGAGATTCCAATGAAACAATCTAATATCTAGCAACAGCACAAAAATTTCTGCGAGCATTCGTGTGTTTACCAGCCACACCTATATATTTGCATTCCCCATTGATGCCATTCCGCGCTTGATGTCAAGGGTGGATGTCGGCGCTTGGGGTCCAATAGTGACACTTGTGCAAAATGTTGGCGAATCTCATTGGCAGACTGGAATTGCAAACAGGGGTTTGACTTCGGGTTTGACAAATGGCATGAGTCTGTTGAAACTCGCTTACTCACTTGATACATCCCCACCATCTTTCCTTCACCCCATTGATCTATTCATGCCACTATATCTTATGCCGTCAGATCGAGGGGTGAATATCACATAGGTGCTAATCGAGGGCCACCCACTGCTGATGGCGTGGCTTCTGATGGTGTGTTGTCTAGGAGGGCTCGCAAAGACCACACATTGAAGGGCCATTTCTAGCCGGTTAGAGCAAGGGAAAGTGATGGTGAAATCTCAAGAGATAGTTCACCGTGGGTCCTCCAGATCACTGAAGTGTGGGTGCAAACCCCAAAAACGTTGTTTTTAGTTTGTTGTGAACAAAAAAAGAAATCCACACTAAATACTCAGAACATGGGAACGATCCTTCCTTTCTTACATGAGCAAAGTAGAAGGGTCATTTTCTGACCTTCTCAAACCCATCTAGCCACAACCAAACTTTCTTTTCCCTTTTTCATCTTATCAGAACGTCGTTTTCTACTTCCCTGTTTCGTCTGCCCCTAAAGCTCTCTCTGAAAGTATCATCGTCCGAATCACCACCACTGACAATGCGTGTTGCTGGCTCCACCATTCTTTATGGATTTTCGCGTAAAAAAATCTCTCAAAAAAAGGAAGGGAATGGAGATGAGTAAGACAAAATAAGGGATTGGTTTTGGATTATTTGTCATATTACAAAGAGTACACAGATGTATGACTGGTTTTGTGGGACACGTTTTCCACCCAACACCCATTTAGTTCAGGGTTTCTGTTGATGCATTAGAGAGGTTCGCGTGATGTTGGCATCTCGATGAAAAGACAGTTCGCTACAGTAATGTGATTTTTTTAGGTGTTGCAGCGCACTTCAAGACCACGTTGATGCATTGAGGGGCCAGCATCTCGATGAATATGTTCCCAGTTTTGTAGTAAACGTCGCTACCAAACACATGAATGTCACACTTTCACCTGACGTGCTTTGCATTGCTGGCATCAGGTAGATTTTCTACAAAAGCATTGATTCACAACTCAAAGACATCTTTAGCGACACCAATGATATTGATGATTTCTACATCGTGCAATTCTGGTTTGGACTGTGATTTTAAACAATTGCTATTTCATTGTAAACCATGTTTGCAACACCTCAGTTTGTGATGAAGGTTTTTGAAATTCAGTCCTTGTAAAAAATTGAGTGTGCGAGAATGAATCGAGAGATTCTCTAGCACCAACCATGGCTGAAGACATTTTGTCGCACCCATAAAAAAACTGAAAATCCTTCAATCCGTTTTTTAAAGTGACCAGGCAACAACTTCAAAAGTTGAAATACGGGAATGTGGCCTACTATCACAACGGTGGGCAATGTTGGATCAATTTCGAACATTGCGCGCAAATTCAGGAAACGGTTCTTAGCTCACGTAAAGACAAATCGTGATAGGTACTGATTCTTACTTTCATTATGTATGTATGGATATAAACATTGCATTATTGTAGCGAACCGTGACTTCATCGTGATGCTAATATTGTGGGAGCATCTTAATGTATTAACACCATCCACAATGTATGGTTCATCATGGACAGCATCCTATCTAACGGATTACATGGAACGAGGCCTACAAATGCATAAGAAGAGCTGTCAATTGCGTCACGATCGCAAATCATCATCACATTGCTCGATTTCCTCTCTTTCACGATTTCAAATATTTTCCTTGGCATTTCCTAAAATGCAATTTTTTTCATTAACAATTTACACCTTATGAATAAAACACAGCTGTCAAATGTACAACTTGAACCGAGTGAGAATATTTTTGCATTTTCTTTATTTGAAACAGCTTCCTAGCCTCGAGATGCTATTTCTTGAAAAGACGCTTTCTTGTGATACGTGGTTTTGCAAACATCTCAAGCCAAACCCCAGCCGCTTGAACCAAAAATCATGAACAACACACAAAGGAGGTCAGTAGTCGCATTGGAGATGAAACTACGATGTAAACATTGCAATGAAACCGCAGCTCGCTACATTAATCAAGATGTTCAAATCGCATTGATCTCACTTTTGCACAGTTTGTCGATTTCACTGAAATGTGCAGTGAAATTTGTAGTAACAAGCATGTTGTTTCGACCAGGCGCTTCTCAATCCCATAAGCAGCACATATGTTGTGTGTGTGTTTTTCATAAGAGGCTTTCTGAGTAGGAGAGTTGTAAGCTCTTGGAATGTAGGTTTTTAAAGCAAATCTAGGGAGTGGTATTTCTCGAAAATCCTGTGCGGCTGCTTCAAGCATTGCTACGACCGGGCCGCTCATTTCACTTATAATCTCAGGTGAAGCTCGCATCACATCGCGATGAGATGCAACATACATGGTCGGGGGCGATTGACATGAAGCATGGCAACAGTGCTAAATGTCGGTCTTAAACGACCAAAATTACGAACATCACTCTTTGTTTTGACGTTGCACTTAAACAGGGGCTCGATGAAAATATTTAGATAATTGCATGAAATTTTGACACTTCCAGCCGTGCAAACGCTAGTGACAGGGGATGACATCAGTTTTCTAGTTTAGCATTCATATGTTTTGTTCTGTTTTGGCTACCGAGAAGTGAAACTATGTGCGGCTCGACGGTCTTCGTGGTTCACCACGACAGTCCAGTTTCTTTCGGGCAATCAACTGGCGGATGTAGGGGGTCCCAAAACCTCCTTTCACTTTTCATTCGATGCTGGACAGCTGGCTGCTGATGTGGAGTGTTTTCATGCTTGCGCAACAGAACATATCGAGTAGTGGATGTTACGACGGTGAAGAATCATGGTTAAAAATCCAAATGAAAAACAAATAGATGTTCACTTCGAAGACAGTGAAGGTCGCAACTGCATTCCCTTGGAACATGCGGACGGGGAAAGAGCGCATTCTTCTACTCCTTACTCGCATTGCTTAACGGCTTTTTAAAGCGTAAATTTAAAAATTGAATGTGTCGTGAAAGCGACTGCCACTGCGCAGCAGTCAACCCTCATTTGCTTTTAAGAGTTTCTAGCCAAGTTGTCAAAATTGCGTGGAAACCACCTCCATAGGCCTTGACAGCGACATCTGGAAAGGGGGCATTGTGTAAGTTTTTGTCCACATGTGAACTTCGCTGTCAACCCGCCAGCAGCAAGCTGGTTTATGTCTGTTCTTCTGTATGGACTTGTCTTTCAGCGCATGATCTTGCAAGTTCATGCACGCCCATGTACGTGTAATGTGACGTCACCGAGACGTACATAGTTTCACTTCTCCGTAGCCAAAACAGAATGAAACAATAGTAGAGTGAGTTTCTTCCATCCCGCTGCATTCATCAGCAATGCATCTATACACCCCCCAACTACAAGGTGATGAAAGTATATGCCGGCCGTCCGAATCTGCCCGACGCCAGCGTTGCACTCCTGTGTTGGCTATCGACGATCACCACGGAATTGCCGGCATCACCATCTAGATCATGGACCCTCGAGTTCATCGACACGATGCCTCAGTGTAAACGAACGATCGGAATAATGTTCGTGTGCAGCCCCATGTGTGCTGCGAACGTTGGGACGTGCAAGAGAGGACAAACCGCCGTGGTCAGAGGAATGGCGGCGAAGGTCACGAAGAAAAATACGTTTTTTCCCGTAAATCCTCCTAATTGCCGACTTTCGTTCATACTGCCGGCTCGTTCCAATCTCCCAGAGGTATGTTGCTGCTTCTGTGCCCGGAACCGACACCAGGTTACTGCTACTGATTCTAGGGTTTCAACAGCTTCCCGCTCGATGTATGGATGAATCATGATTCTCGATCGATTACCCGCCTTGGAGGTTACCTGTTCGAATCGGCGGTAAAATATGCCAGGACCTTTGGATTTTGCGGGGTTTAAACTCCGCGTAATCGGTGGTTGCCGTTCCAATTTTTCTAAACGACATCGCAAACGGAACATCCGATGCGTCAACGTTGAGATTGTCGGCCAAACTCTTCTGTTGCATATGTGCCTATGGATCGTAGAGCGAGTTCCGTTTTTAGTCCAGGACGAAATCACAAAAACATTCTAGAATATGTCTTGATTCTGAGCATTCGTTGTGATAATTCACTTTGATTGACAGAATGATTCTCCAACATTTGTGAAGGCAGGCCACGTAGGCTTTTTGGGGCTTCGATGGCCAGTTACTCGGCGGTTAATCACCGTAAAATCACCGCCGAATGCAACCATAGAATAGCGAATACGCGCACTTGGGTGAGAGGTCGCATTATCGATCGCAAACTCGTCACTTCACAACCCGCCGTGTGTTGTCCGAATCACTAGCAGTAACAGGGGGTCGATTCAAGCCCCTGGATTGAACTTTGAAACGTCTCCGCACCAAACAGCTGTGCTGCACAATCAGGGATGGCAGCGGTACTACCGATACCGCGGTATACCGCGGTTTTGTACCGCGGTATTGCGGTACCGCGGTACCGTTACGTTTTTGGCGGTACCGGTACAGTATCGGTACTGACCTTGAGGGGTAGCCCTCTTCTGTACCACGGTACCGTACCGCTTTACAGTACTGCGGTACTTTCCAACTATGAGAAAAACACGAAAGAATGTATTGACGATTACTGTTTTTAGCCTGTTCTGCACTTTTGAAATGGATTTCAGAGTTAATTCAGACTACGCTTTCTGCGGTCGTCTATTTCCACACTAAAAAAATAGGTTTTACAGTCGAAGGTACAACATGTACCGCAGTACAACTGGAATACCGCGGTATTTTACTAAGAACGTTGGTAACGCGGTACCGGTACCAGTATCGGTAGTGACCTGCCGGAAAAGTAGTATACCACGGTATTGAGTACCGCGGTACTCGTGTACCGCGGTACTTCTGTACCGCGGTACTCAATACCGCGGTTTACCATCCCTGTGCACAATTCATCGCTCTCTAGCCCACTCGCACTGGATATCTCGCTCTCGATCCCACGCGAAGTCGAAAGCCGTCCCACCAGCGCCTCCCTCGGTGCCAGGCCACCATGTCCGAGGAGAGAGCTCTTCTTCCGCGGCAGCAGCCTCCGACTTCGGCGCCGCAGCAGCAGCAGCAGCAGCAGCAGCAGCAGCAGCAGCGGCGGCAGCAGGACCTGCTGCTGCGCCTGGGCACGTTCGCCACGCAGGTGCTGGCGTTCTTGACGGCATTTGCTCTAACCGCTCTGCTTCTGCAGGCGGGATCCCCTTTCGTCACCAACACGGTGGATAGAAGCAACAGCAGCAATGGCGGTAGCAGCGTCTGCGGCGACGCGGCCGGTTTCGAGACCGCAGCTTCGGACTTGGTCGAGAGCTGGCATGCCGAGTCGCCACTTGGCAACGCAGGTGAGGATTCAACGAAAGGCAAACTTTTCGCGGTCTGGTTTCGAAAGGAAATGCCGCTGGTCGTCGTAAGGTTCAATCTGGGACCTACTTCTGCTGCGGCTGAGCTCGTCTGCCACCGTAGCTGGTCGCTGCTGGACCTGCTTCTGCTGGTCGGCGTGATTGCATTTGCCGCCTTCGCTCTGCTTTTGCAGCCGAGCACGCGTCCCGTCACTACAGCCGAGCAGCAGCAGCAGCTGCAGCAGCAGCAGCTGTAGCAGCAGTAGCAGCAGCAGCCGTAGCAGCAGCAGCTGCAGCAGCAGCTGCCGCCGCCGCTGTTACGGCAGGGTCTGCAGCAACAATGACGGCAGTGGCATCGGAAGTTTAGAGAGACCATGGAACCGGGAGGTTCCGAGCTGCTGCTTGGCAATGCAAGTTGCATTTTCTGAAAGAACGACGTCAAAACGTAGAATTCGTCTGCCTCTCCTTACTCGTATCCTGGTGGGCCAGGATTCCCGCGGCAGGACCCCTCGTGGCTCGAGATTTTTTGGCTCTGCTTCTGTAGTGCGCAAGCTCAACATGGCCGCCACATCACGGTCGGCGGGCAGCAATGGTGTTTGTTTGGGGTGCAACTGATGGATCAGTAGACCAGTCGCTGTCCTCAACGACTTCTTAAGGACTAGCACTAGAAGCAGCAGCAGCAGCAGCAGCAGCAGCGGACTCTTACCAGCAGTAGCAGCACTAGCAGCAGCATCACCAGCAGCAGCAGCAGACGCAGCAGCAGCAGCAGCGGACTGTTACCAGCAGCAGCAGCAGCGGCAGCAGCGGCAGAAGCAGGAGCAGCAGCAGCAGCAGCTGCAGCAGCAGCAGCAGATCCAGCCAGCGGCAGCATTAGCAGCATCAGCAGCAGCAGCAGTAGCAGCAGCAATCGCAGCAGGAGCAGCAGTAGCAGTAGCACTAGCAGCAGCAGCAGCAGCAGCAGCAGCAGCAGCAGCAGCAGCAGCAGCAGCAGTAGCAGGAGCAGCTGCAGTAGCAGAACCAGCGGCAGCAGCAGCAGGAGCACCAGAACCAGCGGCAGCACTAGCAGCAGCAGCAGCAGCAGCAGCAGCAGCAGAACCAGCAGCAGCAGGAGCAGACGCAGCAGCAGAAGCAGCCGCAGCAGAGCAGCAGCAGCAGGAGCAGCAGCAGTAGTAGCTCCAGAAGAGGCTCAAGTGGGCAGTGGCAGAACCCACCTTTCCACTGGAGAAGAGGCCGTCCAGTTACTTCTGCTGTAGCCACCTCCACTTCAGTCCACTTCCCTGAACTCCGCTCGACTTTGCTCCACTCCACTCCACTCCACTCCACTCCACTCTACTGCACTCCACTCCACTCCACTCCGCTCCTCTCCCCTCCACTCCCCTCCGCTCGACTCCACTCCACTCCAATCCACTCCACTCCACTCCGCTCCTCTCCCCTCCACTCCCCTCCGCTCGACTCCACTCCACTCCAATCCACTCCACTCCACTCCCCTCCCCTCCACTCGACTCCACTCCATTCAACTCCACTCCACTCCACTCCCCTCCCCTCACCTCCCCTCCGCTTTCCTCCCCTCACCTCCCCTCCTCTTTCCTCCTCTGACCTTACCTCTCCTCCTCTCCCCATCCTTCTAACCCATTCTGCCCCAAGCTTGCCCACCCCAGGCCACCTGCACTCACTCCGCTTCACTCTGCCAGTCTTTATCTCCGTCCACGCCACTCCACTTGAAGAAGAAAAGGTTCATTTTCCTCAAGTATAACGACAGCGCTGGACACGGTTCAAAATCTCACTTTTGCTCCACATTCACCATATTGTCCATGTTTCTGCTTCCACTCAAAGGGAAGCGTCATGGCTGCTTCCAGCAGCAGAGGGATGCACGTGATCTGAGTTGAGGGATTTTAAAAGGTTCAGGTTTTTTGAGATTTGAAAGTTTCATATTGGACTACATTGAGTAAGCTTGAACCTATTGCGAGTCGATTGGTTTAGGTTCAGCTGAACCTTAACTGACAATTGGGAGAACCAGTAACAAGAGATTCACGAGTCGGGCCAACTTATTCCAGGCCCTTTCACTTGGGTTTGAGTTGGGTCGACTGCATGTCTTCATTCGTTTACTTGGGCACAGGAATGTGCCTGTGTGTGGCTTCCTGCACGTGTTTGTCCGCATGAGTGATCGTGCTTCCATGCATCTGCGGGTGCGTGCAGGAATGTACATGTGCTTGGCTGTAAGTCACTGTGTGGGTGGTGTTGTGTGTGTGTGTGTGTGTGTGTGTGTGTGTGTGTGTGTGTGTGTGTGTG
>SZWC01001071.1:229442-240380 GCA_023375785.1 Penium margaritaceum | reverse complement strand
GGGGGGGGGGGGTCGACTTCGAGCAAATCTCGGAAGCGGGACCAGCGAAGAATATGAAAAGTCACCGCGTGTGAATGTCTGTTCGTAAGAACGGTCTTTCCGCTTCGTGTAATTTGTGGACAATACTGTGTTGAACAGAAATGTCCTTCAGGAATTTGGAGGACAGTAGTATGCAAGTAAAAAACAACGGATTATTTTTTGAATTTTTTGTAACATTAATGTCTAGGAATCAAGGTTTTGGATTTTAACACCCTTTGAATATAAAATCAAACTTGTTCACAAAGACAATGGTGATGTAACAAGTGTATAAATGTATGTGAACTTCCAGGAAATGAAGATATTAGAGGAGTAGTATACATAGGTTATGTAGTGTATAAAAGTGGGACGATTAACCATAACTCCGCATAATAACAGAAAATCAAGACATAAGTGCTCTTGCATGCACTGGGTGATTACGATGAAGGCAGAAAAGGTGGTATTTCCTCCATACTTATTCCTAAAGAAGTATAAAGGAAAGAAACGGCACACAATATACAGACTGAGAAACCTATGGAAGAAGACACCAAAACTGAGAGTGAACAGGATAAAAAATTCCAACAAGAGGTCATTCAAATGATGGGCGAAAAGACACCGTCGAGAGGATGCTACTTGAAAGCAGTGGTGAAACGCCCCTCAAGGCTCTAAAGGGACATGATGGATATGGAGGATGATGTGAACCCATACTTGAGGACCAGATTGAGACCAAGTCCAAATATGGTGTTGTCACAGCTAGCCCAAAAACGTAATCTATGTGATGCAGGAGCTTTTAGCGGACGGGACCAGAACTCCCTGTAAAACTCAAGATGTGGCAGGGAGGGCATGAACTATGCCGTAAACTGCATGCCAGAGTGGGCCAGCTAATGAGAAAACACTGGATATTTAACAACGCCAATGCACAGCTGTTAATTTTCTCCCTTTCCACTCTGTGGCTTGCATGCAAAGAACACAGCAATGGCAACTCAACTTTTTCAAGGTTCTCCACATAGTGCAGCATTAGCTGGCTCACCTAGGAAAAGAACAAAGATAGAGTCTGCATTTTGCAGGAACTTCTATTGCGTCTAGCCCTGCATAAAATGTGCACCATCCCTGGGGAAAGTCTGCATTCTAAAATCTCCATGCACACCTGAAATCTCTTCTTAAAGAAATGCAAAGGAAATCTTTGAATTTTTTAGGGCATTTCAGTACTTTCCATTCAATCCCTTTGAAGTGAAGGGATGCTATGGTTGTTTTCCATGAGGTAAAAGGTAAATAATTGCTTTTGAATTTAGTAGGTGTTATTTTGTGGGGGTTTTTCTATTCAATCTGTTTTCATTCTCCATGTGACATCATGATAAGAATGGTGAAAGAACCTCCTCTCTGCCTTCCTCCCTCCCACGGCTGTATGTTACCACATTCCATGTCGGAGAGATGGGTCAAGTGAGAGTGGAGGATATGTGATTCTACTGTCATTTAGAGATGAAGTAGGGATAAGACATCACCTACAAATAATGACGTGAAATTAAATTCAGTAACCAACAATATGGTACATGCAGAGCTTGAGAACCAGGGTGAACTCTTAAAAGGTTGAGCAGTGAGTTAGAAGTGGCTGTAGAGTCAGCGGTGAAAGCAAAGGAGAAACATTTATCCACATGCCATACACATAGGAACAGTGTTGACCTGGCTGACCAATGTGAGGGGATCACATCGGCCACGGCACATCGAAGCACAACGATGTGGCATCGATGTGCCTAAATGGGAATTTATCCAAAAACATGTGAAAGAAGCACTTGGAGTGCCGACACTGTGGGTCGGAACAGAGGGATCGAGAGGACCACAAAAAAAAAGGCCGCGTTCATCTCCGACCACCTGCGAGCAAGGGCTCCGCATGTCCTTGTCAACTACTATCCTCGTACGTGGAGTTGCCATGTCAATGACAACAAATGAGTGGACATGTGCAGTGTCCAGAATCACTGCACATATCCTATCCATGCTGGCACTGCCATCTGTCCAAGCTGATGTCCATGCACATGAACCACATTCGAGGCTCCTCATGCCTTGGATTAGGTGATGGATGTTTGGCCTGATATTTTCGAGCCATCAACCCTGTTCGCAATGCCGAGGCACCTTATGCTCGAAAACAATATTCGTTTTCGTCTCAAACCGAGAAAGCAAGTGGCTGGTTCGACCGTATTTTTTTTGCAAACCCAGGGACTGGGTTTGCTCCTCGCTCTTGGAACCAAGTGCTACAATCAAAGGCAGCCCTCAGGGAGGTGATCAAGCTCACCAAGAGCTCCTAGGCAGGACCAATTGTATGTGAGAGACAAGTTGTAGGCTGCAGAGACAAAAATACGGAAGCATGTGAAGTTGTGTAGAGAGCGTGAATGGCTGGATGAGAAATTACATTAGCACAGATTTCTATCAAGCCTAAGTACGCCTCATGTGGCACATGGAGCTGGAAGAACCATTCTGTCAAAGTTCACCTCCTAGCATAGTCCTAGCCTAGCGGGATGAGCGGCAGTCACACTCTCACATAAGAGAATTACCATCCCTGCCATGTGCACAACCAATAATCTTGGTGGGGACCTTCCTTGAAGCTCCCTGAAGGTCCTCCTGCCACCTCTCTACCTTGAAGGCCACTCCAAACCTCCCTGGCCAATAATTGTGGCCGTCATTGGTGCTGGTAGTGCAGGAGTCGTCACTTGAACCAGACCCATTGCCACCAAACCTTGAAAATCCATATCTCCCTCAAACGGACTGTGAATAGAGTTCCCTTAAGTGCTACAGAACCAGGAAAATATCCTCTATTCACGTGTTGTGACCTGATGATTTTTATCGAGAAACCCACTTTGGTCACTTTTTGGCACCCCATATCCAATATTCTCCCACTTTGCGAGAGTAAAAATCACACAAGTCCACACTGTGCCCTCAGCTGCTGAAAGCGATGTGCTGCCAACGGCTTGGTCAGGGAATCTACCAGCATCATGCTTGAGGGGCAGAACTTGATGTGCACCACCTCCTTTGCCACAAGCTCCTGGACAAAGTGGTAGCGCAGGTTGATATGCTTGGTGCGGGCGTGGAACTATGCATTCTTTGTGAGCGCGATGCCACTCATGTTGTCACAGTAGATGGTTGCTACAGTTTTCTGCTGCTGCCCAAGACTTGCCAGTAGCTCACGCAGCCACACTGCTTCCTTTGCTGCTTTGCTCAAAGCGATGTATTCTGCATCGGTGGAGGAGAGAGCAACACACTCCTGCTTCTTACTCCTCCAGCTGATTGCTGCTCCTCGAAGTAAAAACATAGAAACACTTGTCGATTTCCTTGTGTCCAGATCTCCGCCCCAATCTGCATCATTGTAGCCAATGAGGATGGGGCTGTTGTTGCCATTGAAGGTGAGGCTAAGGCTGCTGCTGCTGTTGAGGTAGCGCAGCACACATTTGACAGCCTCCCAATGTGGCACATCCGGGTCGGCACAGAACTTGCTCACTGCTCCCACTGCTTGGCTGATGTTGAGGCGCGTGCCGACAGCTGCATACTTGAGGCTCCCGACTGCTGCTTGGTATGGTACCGCCTCCATGCGGCTGCTATGATGCTTTCCATGAGGATCCTGCGTGATGCTGAGCTTTGCTCCTACCTCCAGCGGTGTCGCCACCTTCCGTGCACCTCCCATGTTGAAGCGCTTGAAAACGTCACTCACGTTAGTGCTCTGCGACAGCTCCAAGGTTTGCTGCTGCTGATCACGCTTTACCTGGAGACCCAGGTAGTAGCTCAGCTCTCCCATGTCCTTCATGTCGAACCTGGCTGCAAGGGACTGCTTAGAATCTTTGAGGAGAGGCTTTGAGTCAGAGGCAATAAGCAAGTCATCAACATTGAGTAGGATGATGACCTGGCTTCCATCCTGTGTGCGCACATAGACTGTATGATCTGCCTCATTGCACACAAAACCAAGGCTAGCCCGCTGCTCATCAATCTTATGGTACCATGCATGCAGCGCTTGCTTCAGGCCGTAGAGTGTCTTCACAAGCTTGCACACATAATCCTCCTGCCCTTCCACCACATACCTCTCTAGCTGCTCCATGTATACATCCTCCTCAAGGTCACCATTCAGAAATGCACATGTCACATCCATCTGGTGCACCTCCAAGTCCATGGCAGTGGCAAGAGCAAGGATTGCACGGATGGAGGGAAACTTTGCAACGGGTGCAAACGTCTCATTGTAACCTACACCCTCAGTCTGTGCATACCCCTTCACAACTAGCCGTGATTTGTACCTGAGAACCTTACCATCAGCACCGCACTTGCGCCGGAAGATCCACCTGCAGCCAATCACCCGGCTGCCACGTGGAGCTTCCGCGAGCGTCCAGGTCTCATTTTTTATGAGTGCCTTGTACCCCTTGTCTGCTGCGGCACGCCAATCTGCTGCATTGTCACTGTGCATGGCTTCGCTGAATGTCGTTGGGCCGTCAGCAATGGTGAGGAAGAGGAGATCCAGGTCAGAAGACTCCTGTGAAGATGATAAAGTACACAGGTTTAGTAGCTCCTCCAGCGGCCTCTGTTTGAATGCAAGGAGCTCGGATCGCCACAGCGGCTCCACAGGACCATGTGCACCATGGTTGAGGCGCGCAGACCTCTGTGGCAGTTGTTGCTGCTTGCTCGGCTGCTCCTCCTTGTCTGCTTCGGTTGCTGACTGCTTCACTTCCTCAGCTCCCTCTGCTGCCCTTTCACCACTTCCTTCCGCTTGCTCCTCTTCAGCTGCAGGCTCTTTGGCTCCCACTGGCTCAAGTGCCGGTGCAATGGTGACTGTTTCCATAGGGCTCCATGTCCAGCCCTTCACGTCCTCCTTGAATACCACGTCACAGCTGCGGACAATCTTGCGTGTGGCAAGGTTGGACAGCCGGTATCCCATGGTGTCATAGCCGAGGAAAGCAGCCTTCACACCCTTGGCATCCAGCTTGTTGCGGTTAGTGGCAGGCACATGGATGAATGCACCGCATCCAAACACCTTTAGGTGCGTGACGGTCGGCTTGTGTCCTGTCCACGCCTCCTCCAGCGTCATCAGCTGCACAGCACGTGTGGGGCTCCGGTTTTTCAGGTACACGACGGTGCTGACTGCCTCCCCCCCAGAATGTTGGCGGGAGTTCGGCGTCCTTGAGCATGCTAGAGACACGCTCCATGAGCGTGGGGTTGGCACGCTCAGCCACGCCATTCAGCTGCGGTGTTGCGGGTGGCGTCACCTCGTGTCGGATCCCACGGTTCTTGAGGAAGTCGAGGAAGTCATTGGAGAGGTACTCGCCTCCGCCATCGGTGCGAAGCACCTTCAAACGTCTGCCACTCTCATTCTGTGCAGCAGCGACCCATGCCTTGAATGCGTCAAAATATTCATCCTTCTTGGAAAGAAAGGACACCCATGTCTTTCGTGACTTGTCATCAATAAACGTGAGAAAGTAACGCTTGCCAGACAAGGACTGTGATGGCATGGGACCACACACGTCAGAGTGCACAAGAGACAGAAGCTCAGCTGCCGCCTTCCTCTGCCTTGTGAATGGATTACGGGCTTGCTTCCGTGACTCATGTTGGTGACAAGAGCTACATCCAGTCCGCTTCCTCCTTCTCCCTCTTTGCGGCGCTCCTCCTCAAACAACAGGCTTCCTTCCACGTCATCAAGCGAGAGCTTGTCAGCATGCTGGTCCAGGGCAAAAATGAGAGGAGTATAGCTGCTAGGAAGGCCAGAAATAATGGTCAGAATGAGAACACGTTACTGGACAGGGTCCTCAATCACAGGAAGCTGGTCAGCCAAAGCTTTCACCATGTTCAGATAATCGATAATAGAGCCCGACTCATCCATCTTCACGGTGTGAAAGTGACGACACAGCTGCACGTTCATGAGGATTGAAGTGGAAGCATAGGTGGACTCAATCTTATTCCAAAGCTCTCTTGGGATGAGAATGTTGCGGACAAGGAGTTGCTGCCATTCGGCAAGGTGCAGGTAGATGGTTCCAAGGGCGCGGTCCTGCTTCTCGCTGTGGGTACGGGCCTCAGCAGCGGAGAGGGAGGATTAAACAGATTCTACCTCACTCGTGTGGCTCCAGAGTCCCTTCTCTATCAGCACCATCTTCATGCTGTTGCTCCAGTTGAAGAAGTTCTTGCCTTCGAACTTGGCGATGTTGACGCCGGCCACCACAGAAGCGGATGTTGCCACTTTGACAGCAACATTGGCCCACGAACGGCCTCTCTCACACACCAGTGTGTAAGGGATGCCTTGAAGACAAGGCAAGGCCTTGTTCTTGCTCTGATACCACTGCTACAATCAAAGGCAGCCCTCAGGGAAGTGATCAAGCTCACCAAGAGCTGCTAGGGAGGACCAATTGTATGTGAGAGACAAGTTGTAGGCTACAGAGACAAAAATACGGAAGTGTGTGAAGTTCGTTAAAGAGCGTGAATGGCTGGTTTGACTCGTGGATGAGAAAGTAAAATAGGACAGCTTTCTAACAAGCCTAAGTACGCCTCATTTGGCACATGGAGCTAGAAGAACCATTCTGTCAAAGTTCACCTCCTAGCATACTCCTAGCCTAGCGGGATGAGCGGCAGTCACACTCTCACACAAGAGAATTACCATCCCTGCCATGTGCAACCAATAATCTTGGTGGGGACCTTCCTTGAAGCTCCTCTGAAGGCCCTCCTGCCGCCTTTCTACCTTGAAGGCCGCTCCAAACCTCCCTGGAAAATAATTGTGGCTTTCATTGGTGCTGGTAGTGCAGGAGCCGTCACTTGAACCGAACCCATTGCCACCAAACCTTGAAAATCCATACCTCCCCCAAATGGACTCCGAATCAAGTTCCGTAAAGTGCTAAAAAACCAGGAAAACATCCTGTATTCACCTGTTGTGACCTGATGATTTTTATTGAGCAACCCACTCTGCTCACTTTTTGGAACCCCATGTCCAACACTGAGCCACTAGGCTGCTCGGTCGGACTCGGGAGCGAGGCCTAGAGCTTCGTGTGGCTCGGTGTGCTTTGAAGGCAGTCAATGATGCTGGATATGAGAGTGCCAGAAATTAACAAAAACAGGTTGCTTGATAAAAAATATCTGGCATAACAATTGCATGGACGATGTTTCAAAGGTTCCAACGCACTTTACAGAACTCGATTCGGAGTCCGTTTGAGTGAGATATGGATTTCCAAAGTTTGGAGGTCATGGGTCGGGTTCAAGTGACGACCTGAGCACTTTGAGCTCAAAAGGCGGCAGGATTATTGGCCAGGACGGCTGAGATCGGCCTTCAAGGAGAAAAGGCGGCTAGAGGACCTCCAAGAGACTTCAAGGAAGGTGCAGACCACGATTGTTGGTCGTCCAAGTGGTGTGAGACATAATTCTCTTGTGTGACAAGGTGACTGCCGCTCATCCCGCTAGGCTAGGAGAGTGTGCTAGAGGGTAGACTTTGACAGAGTGTATCTCAGTGCTCCCTAGGCCAAATGAGGCATATAAGGGCTTGTTAGAAANCGTTTGAGTGAGATATGGATTTCCAAAGTTTGGAGATCATGGGTCGGGTTCAAGTGACGACCTGAGCACTTTGAGCTCAAAAGGCGGCAGGATTATTGGCCAGGACGGCTGAGATCGGCCTTCAAGGAGAAAAGGCGGCTAGAGGACCTCCAAGAGACTTCAAGGAAGGTGCAGACCACGATTGTTGGTCGTCCAAGTGGTGTGAGACATAATTCTCTTGTGTGACAAGGTGACTGCCGCTCATCCCGCTAGGCTAGGAGAGTGTGCTAGAGGGTAGACTTTGATAGAGTATGTCTCAGTGCTCTCTAGGCCAAATGAGGCATATAAGGGCTTGTTAGAAAGCTGTGACTATGTAATTTCTCACTCAAGAGTCGATTCAGACATTTGCATTCACTGCAAACCTAAATTTTGCTTCCGTAATTTCTATCTGTGCAAACTGCAACTCCCTCTCACAAACAGTTGGTCCTACCTAGGCGGCTCTTAGTGAGCCGGATCACCTCCCTGAGGGCTGTCCCAGTTTCCATCAGTGGTATCAAAGCTAGAACAAGGTTTTTTCTCATCCTTGAGGCATTCCTTGCACCCTGTTGTGTGAGAGAGCCGTTTGTGGACTGAACGTTGCACTACCATGGCAACATCCGCTTCTGTAGTGGCCGGCGTCAACATCGCCAAGTTCGAAGGCAAGAACTTCTTCAACTAGAGCAACAACATGAAGATGGTCCTGATGGAGAAGGGTCTCTGGAGCCAGGTAGATGAGAAGGAGGAGGAACCAGCAGAAAGCTCCCTCTCCCTTGTCGAGGCCCGTATCTACCGCGAGAAGCGTGACCGCGCCCTCGTAACCATCTACCTCCACCTCGCCGAACGGCAACAACTCCTTGTCCGTGGCATCCTCACGCCAAAGGAGTTTTTTAAAAAGCTTGAGTCCACTCATGCTTCCAAGTCAATCCTCATGAACATGCAGCTGCGTCGTTGCTTTCTCATTGTGAAGATGGATGAGTCCGGATCCATGATTGACTACATCAACACGGTGAAGTCTCTCTCTGAACAGCTTGCTGTGATTCAGGACCCTGTCAAGGAGCGTGTGCTCATGCTAACCATCCTTTCTGTTCTTCCTAGCAGCTACACTCCTCTCATTGTTGCCCTGGACCAGCGTGGCAACAAGCTCTCCCTCAATGATGTGGAGGAGAGCCTCCTGTTTGAGGAGGAGCGGCACAAGGGAGAAGAGGGCGGAAGTGGACTGGACATCACTCTCATCACCAACTCTGGTCATGGGGGTGGTGCTGCACCAACCAGGGGCAACGGCGGAGGAGGGAAGAAGAAGAGGAACTGCCACTACTGCAAGAAGCCAGGCCATTGGGCGCGTGGATGCCGGAAGAAGAAGGCGGACCTTGAAGAGGGTGCTCCATGTTCCGGGGCTGGCAGCTAACCTCATCTCTGTCTCATCTCTGAAAAGGGTGCGATTGTGTTTTGTGCTTCCATTGAGGGTAAGCACGTGGAACGTCATGTGAAGGGGGTGCTCCATGTTCCGGGGCTGGCAGCTAACCTCCTCTCTGTCTCATCTCTCATCTCCGAAGGCATGTAGGTTTGCTTTGAGAATGGTGGCTGCACCATCTCTGCCCGTGCAGGCCGTGTGCTTGCAAAAGCCAACAAGGAGGACGGTCTTTACCGCCTCTACGTAGCGTCGGAGAAGGAAGCCGACTCAGCATTGGAATCGAGAGAGGGAAAACATGACATCGGCCTGTGGCACCACCGGCTTGGTTACCTCGGCTTTGGCACCATCATCTTGCAACAGATGGTCCACGGCCTGGATCTTAAAGGGGTGAAGCAGCCAGGTGCATCGGCTTGTGAGAGGTGCATTGAAGAGAAGCAAGCCTGTGCTTCTTTCACGGGGGAAGGGAAGGGGGCAGCTGAACTTCTCTCACTCTTTCACTCTGATTTGTGCGGTCCCATGCAATCACAGTCCTTGTCCGGCAAGTTGTACTTTGTCACATTCATTGATGACAAGTCGAGGAAGACGTGGGTGTCCTTCCTGGCTGGCAAGGATGAGTGCTTTGATGCTTTCAAGGTGTGGATTGCTGCTGCACAGAATGAGAGTGGCAGGCGGTTGAAGGTGCTTCGCACCAACGGTGGAGGAGAGTACCTCTCCAACGACTTCTGCACCTTCCTCAAGCGTCGCCGGATCAGGCACGAGGTTACCCCACCTGGAACACCGCAGCTGAATGGCGTGGCTAAACGAACGAACCGCACGCTCATGGAGTGTGTTCGGAGCATGCTCAAAGACGCGGAGCTCCCGCCAACCTTTTGGGCGGAAGCGGTCAACACTGCCGTGTACCTGAAAAACCGGAATCCAACGCACGCCGTGCCACTGATGACACCGGAGGAGACGTGGACAGGACGCAAGCCAACAGTGACGTACCTGAAATTCTTTGGGTGTGGCGCATTCGTGCACGTGCCTGCTGGCAACCGCAACAAGCTGGACACAAAGTCGGTGAAGGCGGCCTTCCTCGGCTACGACACCATGGGATACCGCCTCTACAACCTCGCTGCTCACAAAATCATCCGCAGCCGCAACGTCGTTTTTCAAGAGGATGTGAAAGGCTGGACTTGGAGCCCTACGACTGCTGTTCCACTTGCGCCCGCACTTGTACCTGAAGTGGGAGAAGTTCTGGTATCAGAAGAGGACGGTGCGGAAGATGGCGGTGACAGCGGTAACGACAAGGAGGTGGAGGGAGCTGAGAAGGAGAAGGAGCCAGCAGCCGAATCTGATGAGGAGGAGCAACAAAGCAACATACAGCAGCTGCCACGACGTTCCGCATGCATCAACAAAGATGCAAAGGACAGTGGGGAGCCGCTGAGGCGATCCGAACGCCTTGCAAGCAAACAGAGGCCGTTGGAGGAGTTGGTGAACCTGTGGACCATTCCACCACCAACGGAGTCGTCTGACCTCAAGCTTCTCCTCCTCACAATCACCGATGACCCAACCACATTTGCTGAAGCCATGCGTAGTGCCAAGGTGGCTGATTGGCGTGCCGCAGCAGACAAGGAGTATGGTAGGCTCATGAAGAACGACACGTGGACCCTCGAGGAAGCTCCACGTGGCAGCCGGGTGATCGGATGCCGGTGGATCTTCAGGCGCAAGCGTGGTGCGGATGGTAAGGTGCTCAGGTACAAAGCACGGCTGGTTGCAAAGGGGTATGCGCAGACTGAGGGTGTGGATTACAATGAGCCATTTGCACCTGTCGCAAAGTTCCCATCCATCCGAGCGATCCTCACACTTGCTGCTGCTATGGACTGGGAGGTGCACCAAATGGATATGACTCGTGCATTTCTGAATGGTGACCTCGAGGAGGATGTGAACATGGAGCAGCCGAAGGGGTATGTGGTGGATGGAAAGGAGGATTTGGTGTGCAAGCTTGTGAAGGCCCTCTA
>SZWC01001071.1:206716-227997 GCA_023375785.1 Penium margaritaceum | reverse complement strand
GATTGTTGGTCGTCCAAGTGGTGTGAGACATAATTCTCTTGTGTGACAAGGTGACTGCCGCTCATCCCGCTAGGCTAGGAGAGTGTGCTAGAGGGTAGACTTTGACAGAGTGTGTCTCAGTGCTCCCTAGGCCAAATGAGGCATATAAGGGCTTGTTAGAAAGCTGTGACTATGTACTTTCTCACTCAAGAGTTGATTCAGACATTTTCATTTTCTGCAAACCTACATTCACTTCCGTAATTTCTGTCTGTGCAACCTGCAACTCCCTCTCACAAACTGTTGGTCCTGCCTAGGCGGCTCTTAGTGAGCCTGATCACCTCCCTGAGGGCTGCCCCAGTTTCCATCAAATGAGTCATGAGGTGTTCCATGTTTGATCCTGCCACTTAGTGTCACAACGAGTGATGGAAACTGGGCAGCCCTCAGGGAGGTGATCAGGCTCACTAAGAGCCGCCTAGGCAGGACCAACTGTTTGTGAGAGGGAGTAGGAGGTTGCACAGACAGAAATTACAGAAGTGAATGTAGGTTTTCATTGAATGCGAATGTCTGAATCGACTCTTGAGTGATAAATTACATTGTCACAGCTTTCTAAAAAGCCCTTATATGCCTCATTTGGCCTAGGGAGCACTGACATACACTCTGTCAAAGTCTACCCTCTAGCACACTCTCCTAGCCTAGCGGGATGAGCGGCAGTCACCTTGTCACTCAAGAGAATTATGTCTCACACCACTTGGACGACTAAAAATCGTGGTCTGCACCTTCCTTGAATTCTCTTGGAGGTCCTCCAGCCACCTTTTCTCCTTGAAGGCCGCTCTCAGCCATCCTGGCCAATAATCCTGCCGCCTTTTGAGCTCAAAGTGCTCAGGTCGTCATTTGAACCCGACCCATGATCTCCAAACTTTGGAAATCCATATGTCACTCAAGCGGACTCCATATTGAGTTCCGTAAAGTGCGTTGGAACCTGTGAAACATCCTCTATGAACATCCTCTATGAAACTGTCATGCTAGATGATTTTTACCGAGCAACCTATTTTTTTCCCTTTCTGGCACTCTCATATCCATCATTCTCCCACTTTGCGAGAATAACAATCACACAAGTCCGCACTGTCCCCTCAGCTGCTGAAAGCGGTGCGCTGCCAGCGGCTTCGTCAGGAAGTCTGCCAGAATCATGCTTGAAGGGCAGAAATTGATCATCACCACCTGCTTTGCCACGAGCTCGCGGATGAAGTGGTACCGCAGGTCGATGTGCTTGGTGCGAGCGTGAAACACGGCGTTCTTGGTCAGAGCAATGGCGCTCATGTTGTCACACTAGATGGTGGTTGCTGTGGTCTGCTGCTAGCCAAGGCTTGCTAGCAGCTCTGGCAGCCACATGGCTTCCTTTGCTGCTTCACTCAGGGCGATGTACTCTGCTTCGGTGGAGGAGAGGGCGACGCACTCTTGCTTCTTGCTCCTCCAACTGATTGCACCTCCCCCGAGCACAAACACGAACCCACTGGTCCACCTCCTTGTGTCCAGGTCACCTCCCCAATCTGCGTCACTGTAGTCGATGAGGATGGGACTGTTGTTGCAGTTGAAGGTGAGGCAAAGGCTGTTGCTGCTGTCGAGGTAGCGCAGCACGCGCTGGACCGCCTCCCAATGCGGCATGCCCGGATTCGCGCAAAACTTGCTTAACACTCCCACTGCTTGGCTGATGTCGAGGCGCGTGCCGACTGTTGTATACATGAGGCTTCCAACTGCTGCTTGGTATGGCACTGCTTCCATGTGGCTGCTCTCTTACATGCCGCGTGGAGTCTGCGTCATGCTCAGCTTCGCTCCCACTTCCTGTGGTTTTGTTGCTTTGCGCACTCCTGCCATGTTGAAGCGCTTGATGATGTCGCTCATGTACGTGCTCTGCGACAACTCCAAACTCTGCTGCTGCCGGTCACGCTTGACCTGAAGGCCAAGGTAGTAACTGAGCTCTCCCATGTCTTTCATGTCAAACCTGGCAGCAAGGGACTGTTTCACATCGTCCAAAAGAGCAGATCATCAACATAGATCAAGATGATGATCTGGTTTGCCTCTTGTGTGCGCCCATAGACAGCATGGTCTGCTTCACTGCGCACAAAGCCAAGGCCAGCCAGCTGCTCATCCATCTTGTGGTACCATGCTCGCGGGGCTTGCTTCAGGCTGTAGAGGGCCTTCACAAGCTTGCACACCAAACCTTCCTTCCCTTCCATGACATACCCCTCCGGCTGCTCCATGTACACATCCTCCTCAAGGTCACCATACAGAAATACACATGTCACATCCATTTGGTGCACCTCCCAGTCCATAGCAGCAGCAAGAGCGAGGATCGCTCGGATGGATGGGAACTTTGCGACAGGTGCAAATGTCTCATTGTAATCCACACCCTCAGTCTGCGCATACCCCTTTGCAACCAGCCGTACTTTGTACATGAGGACCTTACCATCCGCACCACGCTTGCGCCTGAAGATCTACCGGCATCCAATCACTTGGCTGGCACGTGGAGCCTCCTCAAGAGTCCAGGTGCCGTTCTTCATGAGCGCACCATACTCCTCATCTACTGCGGCACGCCAATCTGCCGCCTCGGGGCTCTGCATGGCTTCAGCGAATGTGTCTTGGTTATCAGTGACTGTGAGGAAGAGAAGCTCGAGGGCAGACGACTCCGTTGGTGGTGGAACTCGCTCCTCCAGCAGCCTCTGTTTGTTTGCGAGGCGATCGAATCACCTCAGTGGCTCCCCACTGTCCTTTGCACCTTTGTTGAGGCGTGCGGACCGTTGTGGCAGCTGCTGTATGTTGCTTTGCTGCTCCTCCTCATCAGATTCCGCTGTTGGATCCTTCTCCTTCTCAGCTCCCTCTACCTCGTTGTCGTTGCCGCTGTCACCGCCATCTTCCGCACCGCCCTCTTCCGCTACCGGTAATTCTCCCACTTCTGGTACAAGTGCGGGAGCAAGTGGAACTGCCGACATAGGACTCCAATTCCAGCCCTTCACTTCCTCTTGGAAGACCACGTCACGGCTGCGCATGATCTTGCGTGGGGCGAGGTTGTAGAGGCGGTATCCCATGGTGTTGTAGCCGAGGAAGGCGGCCTTCACCGACTTTGCGTCCAGCTTGTTACGGCTGCCGGTAGGCACGTGGACGAATGCGCCACACCCAAAGAATTTCAGGTGCGTCACTGTAGGCTTGCGTCCCGTCCACGCCTTCTCCAGTGTCATCAGCGGCACGGCGCGCGTAGGGCTTCGGTTTTTCTGGTACACGGTGGTATTGAACGCTTCCGCCCAAAAGGTTGGCGGGATCCCCGCGTCTTGGAGCATGCTGCGAACACGCTCCATGAGCGTGCGGTTCGCGCGTTCAGCCACGCCATTCAGCTACGGTGTTCCAGGTGGGGTGACCTCGTGCTTGATCCCACGACACTTGAGGAAGGTGCGGAAGTAGTTGGAGAGGTACTCTCCACCACCATCGGTGCAAAGCACCTTCAAGTGATGGCTCCTGCACTACCAGCACCAATGACGGCCACAATTATTGGCTAAGGAGGTTTGGAGCGGCCTTCAGGGTAGAAAGGCAGCAGGAGGACCTTCAGGGAGCTTCAAGGAAGGTCCCCACTAAGATTATTGGTTGTGCACATGGCAGGGATGGTAATTCTCTTGTGTGAGAGTGTGACTGCCGCTCATCCCGCTAGGCTAGGAGTGTGCTAGGAGGTGAACTTTGACAGAGTGGTTCTTCCAGATCCATGTGCCAAATGAAGCGTACTTAGGCTTGTTAGAAAGATGTGCTAATGTACTTTCGCACTCAAGAGTTGATTCAGACATTCAAGTTCTCTGCAGACCTACATTTGCTTCCGCAATTTCTGTCTGTGCAACCTACAACTCCCTCTCCCAAACAGTTGGTCCTGCCAAGGCGGCTCTTGGTGAGCCTGATCACCTCTCTGACGGCTGCCCCAGATTCCATCAATTTGTACATGATTGTCCCCCATGTACACCTGACGAGGCTCGATTGCGGTGTAGACGACGAACCACTTGCGGCGACAGGTCATGTACCGCGTGGCTCCCGAGTCGATGATCCAGAACAGGGCGGTGTTGTTGGAGACGTGCAGGACCCGGATGGTTGTCACGAATCCACTCTCCCAATCTGCGGCGTTCGCGGAAGCGTCGGACTGTTTTCCCGCTCCCACTCCAGCCGCAAGGTCCGCCTTCTTCTTCCGGCATTCGCGCGCCCAATGGCCCGGCTTCTTGCTGAAGTGGCAGTTCCCCTTCTTCTTTCCTCCTCCGCCATTGGTCCTAGTTGATGTAGCACCGCCCCCATGACCAAAGTTGGTGATGAGAGCGATGCCAGTCCGCATCCGCCCTCCTCTCCCTTGCGCCGCTCCTCCTCAAACAACAAGCTCTCCTCGACATCGTTGAGAGAGAGCTTGTCGCTGCGCTGGTCCCGGGCAACAATGAGAGGAGTGTAGCTGCTAGGAAGGCCAGAGAGGATGGTTAGCATGAGCACACGCTCCTTGACAGGGCCCTCAATCGCAGCAAGCTGGTTAGAGAGAGACTTCACCATGTTGATGTAGTCAATCATGGATCCAGACTCATCCATCTTCACAGTGTGAAAGCGACGATACAGCTGCATGTTCATGAGGATTGACTTGGAAGCATGTGTGGACTCAAGCCTTTTCCAAACCTCCTTTGGCGTGAGGATGCCACGGACGAGGAGTTGCTGCCGGTCGGCGAGGTGGAGGTAGATGATTGCGAGGGCGTGGTCACACTTCTCGCGGTAGGTACGGGCCTCGATAGGTGAGAGGGAGATTTCTGCTGGTTCCTTCTCCTTCTCATCCACCTGGCTCCAGAGACCCTTCTCCATCAGCACCATCTTCATGTTGTTGCTCTAGTTGAAGAAGTTCTTGCCTTCGAACTCGGCGATGTTGACGCCGGCCACCACAGAAGCGGATGTTGCCATGGTAGTGCAACGTTCAGCCCACAAACGGCTCTCTCACACAACAGGGTGCAAGGAATGCTTCAAGGATGAGACAAAGCCGTGTTCTAGCTCTTATACCACTGATGGAAACTGGGGCAGCCCTCAGGGAGGTGATCAGGCTCACTAAGAGCCGCCTAGGCAGGACCAACTGTTTGTGAGAGGGAGTAGCAGGTTGCACAGACATCAATTACGGAAGTGAATGTAGGTCTTCAGAGAATGCGGATGTCTGAATCGACTCTTGAGTGAAAATTTTCATTGGCACAGCTTTCTAACAAGCCCTTATATGTCTCATTTGGCCTAGGGAGCACTGACATGCACTCTGTCAAAGTCTACCCTCTAGCACACTCTCCTAGCCTAGCGGGATGAGCGGCAGTCACCTTGTCACACAAGAGAATTATGTCTCACACCACTTGGACGACCAACAATCGTGGTCTGCACCTTCTTTGAAGTCTCTTGGAGGTCCTCTAGCCACCTTTTCTCCTTGAAGGCNTCACAGCTTTCTAACAAGCCCTTATATGCCTCATTTGGCCTAGGGAGCACTGAGATACACTCTGTCAAAGTCTACCCTCTAGCACACTCTCCTAGCCTAGCGGGATGAGCGGCAGTCACCTTGTCACACAAGAGAATTATGTCTCACACCACTTGGACGACCAACAATCGTGGTCTGCACCTTCTTTGAAGTCTCTTGGAGGTCCTCTAGCCACCTTTTCTCCTTGAAGGCCGCTCTCAGCCGTCCTGGCCAATAATCCTGCCACCTTTTGAGCTTAAAGTGCTGAGGTCGTCATTTGAACCCGACCCATGATCTCCAAACTTTAGAAATCCATATCTCACTCAAACGGACTCCGTATCAAGTTCCGTAAATTGTGTTGGAACCTGTGAAACATCCTCTATGCAACTGTCATGCCAGATGATTTTTATCGCGTAACCTATTTTTGTCACTTTCTGGCACTCTCATATCCATCAACGAGGCCTCCCAGGGCCTTGCTGTTAGATGGCAATATGCCGCCACGCAGGACCTCTGCACTGCCAGAGTCAGTGCTTAAAAACTCTGCCCTGCAAGGGTCAAGCTGCCATTCAATGATGACAAAGTCATCATTGAATGGCAGCTTCACAGCTCCAGACCTCAATCCACCCGTGACCCAGTGTCTTTTGGGCAATTTCCTCACCCTTTCGTTTTTGCAGCACTCTACCAGTGCCCACAGTTTCCAAGAAGCCCGGCTTCTACTGCGGGTCGTGTGGAGGGACATTTAGCGGAACCTTGGATAGGATCCGCAGGCACTATGGAGAACCAAATGGCAACAACATGATTTGCGATCACCCCCCTTCACTGGCATGTGATGTGCTTGGTCTTGAGCGGAAGCCTCGCCCTGCCCATGGCTGGAAACCTGCAAGTGCTAAGATGTACAATGGCCTCAGGACACAATGGGGCACCAGCGCCAAGCCTGTGAGCTGGGTGCGGCTGTACGAGCAGCAGCAGAATGCTCGGCAGCTCCAAGCAGCCGGACTGGCAGTTGATGACGTTGACGATGGGCTTCTTGACATGGGACAGTAGCAGCAGCAGCTGCAGCAGCAGCAACAGCAGGCGCAGCAGTAGCAGCAGCAGCAGCAGCAGCAGCAGCAGGTGCCTTTGCTCTTTTAGCATCACCCACAGCCGAGTCCACAAGCTGTGGCCAGCATGCTGCAGACCAGCATGGTTACGCACTGCGCGACGGCTGGAAACCAGGCCTGTCAAATGGCCATCGTGAAGTTAATGGCGGGTGCCGGGCTCCCAATCTCCTTCTGTCGCAAGGGGCTGCTCCTGGAGGTGGTCCACACTGCACGCTTGACCAACAGCAGCTTTACATTGCCCGGCTGCTCCACCGTGGTGACTGGGATCCTTCCCAAGCTGGACGAGCGGCTGGACGCCATGGACACGAGTTTGAAGCAGAGCTGGATCATCTACGGTGGCAGTCTCATAGTGGGTGAGTGGGCAGATGTCCAGCAGCACCCCATCTACAACGTGATGGCCGTGAATGCCAAGGGCAGCTGCCATCTGTTCAGCCGAGACGCGAGCGGTTTTGTCCGCAACGCGGACCACGTCTCCACCATGATTGAGGTCGCCATCATGGAAGTCGGTGCAATGAACGTGGTGTCCTTCATCTGCGACAACACCTCTGTCAACAAGAGGGCCTTCGACAACCTGAAAGGGAAGTACCCGTCCATTCAGTGGCAGGGGTGTGTCGCTCACAACGTGGACTTGGTGATGAAGGACACCTGCAAGACAGAGTGGGGGACTGGGGTGCTGGTAAGGGCAGAGTGTGTTGTCAATTTTTTCTGCAACAATGACATGCCCCACACTTGGTTGAAGCAGGCGTCCGGGGGCCGGGTGATGGTGACAAGGTGTGACACCAGTTTTGCCTCTGCCCACAGCATGCTGCAGCGGCTTCTTGACATGCGGCCCTTCCTGTTGAAGCTGATCACAAGCAGCACCTGGAATGACATGGGTGCATAGAGGGACAGAGCGTTCAAGCAGCGCAAAAAGATGGTGCGCAAGATTGTGTGGCGGCGGGTACTTTGGCTGCAAGTGCGTAAAATGCGTGACCTCTTTGTTCCCCTTGTGACAATCCTCCGTATTGCAGACAGCCCTGGCGGACAGGCTGGGGAGATCTATGAGGGCCTGCTTGATGCAACAGGGCAGCTGAAGGCATTGGCCAAGCCCAAGAGCCGCAAGCCAGCTCGGGTGGCAGCGCAACACGTGAAGGCCTGCATGGAGCACCTGAAGCTGCGGTGGACCAAGGACATGTCGTGTCCTTTGTACGCAGCAGCGCGTTGGGTGCATCTTGTGCACTTCGGCAATGACTTGGGCGGTGACGTCACCATGGTGCAGTCGTGGGCCCAGGTGGAGGACGCCCTTGTATCTCAAAAGCACCATGATGATCTGCAGAAGGAGCTTGAGGCCTTCCAGCTTGGACGGGTGACCGTGGAGGTGGTGCCCATCGCCACCAAGCGCCTCACCGACAAGGCCCGTGCAGCCGTTGGATAAGGTGCTTCCTGCCTATGAGTGGGCATCGCTGCACTTGGCGCACATGCCCCACCTGTGTGCACTCGCAATTAAGCTGCTCTCACAGCCATGCTCAAGCTCTGATTGTGAGCATGTCTTCTCAACTCATCAGCTCATTCACACAGCACGCAGGAACCGCCTATTGGTGAAGACGCTTGAGCAGCTGGTGCGGGTGAACGTCGGCCTGCGCAAGCACTACGAGGGTGAACGCAGACGGCGTGAGCCCAACTTCCTCGTACCCGACGAGGCCGAGAGCAAGGAAGACGGTGAGATTGAGGAGGAGGTGCAGAATGAGGAGGGAGATGAGGACATGCAGGAGCAAAGCAGCGATGAGGAAATGGAGGAAGAAGAGGAGGTTTTTATGGAGGGGGAGGATGGGGAGGCAGCAGGAGAACTGGAGAAGCGCCCTGCCGTGGAGACCGTGCAGTTCGTTGAGGATGGACCCTCATACGCACGGAATGTATGGACCAGAGAGGAGGTTGAGACAAGGCCTGAAATCCCGGGGCAGGGTATAGGCGAGGGAGTGGATGGAGGGGGGGATGGGGGGGATGCAGCAGAAGAGGAGGACAAGGATGCAGCCGTGGATGGTGAGGATGGTGCAGCAGGGGATGGTGATGAGGCAGAGGAGGCCATGGCTGCTGAGGAGGACAGTGCACAAGCTGCTGCCTCTGCTGCAACTGCAAAGGGGAAGGGGCCTAAGAGGGCCAGGGCAGTGGGTAGCAGCAAGGGCACTGGGAAGTGCCCAGAGGGCGTTACTTCCAGGAAGAGTAGCAATGCTGCTGCAGAAACTAGGGCAGCCACTGGTAGGGCAAGCAAGAGGCATCATTGAGCTCAGCGTTAACTCTACAGACATGCATGTTCTCTGCTTGAAATGTTGCAGCTCCAGAAACTGAGTTGTCATTTTCTTCTCATGCTTTCCTATGCAGTGCCAAAGATGTGCTCCATTTCCATGGCATGATGAAATGCATTCAGTGCCAGAGTTCTGCATGATGTGAATGGAAATGTCTTTGAACATTGAATTTTCTTAGTTGGTGTGCATGTTGTACATGGCAAGATCCTCCAGCTGAGCAATGCCCATAGTTGTTCTCATGGTGAATGGCATGCTCTTAGAGCTTTGAAGTACAAAATGACATGTAGTGAGTAAGATGTATTGCAACACAAAGGTCATAATGAAAGTCACATAGAGAAAACATGTGTACTTGGAAATTAGCTAAGCGTAAAAATGAATTATTTCTATGTTTTTATGTTGTACTCCCATGCTCCAAACCCCCTCTACCCTCCAACCCATGATCTTTGATGGGGTTTCCGAGGTGGCCGATGTGGAGGGGGTCACATCGGTGTGCCGATGTGCACATTGATGTGCTGATGTTCGGGGGGCCTAGGTCATCACTGCATAGGAATGATGCAAAATTTCACATGGTTGCATTAGAAACCTGCAGTGGTATAGACGGCATCTGCATGCTCCTACAAAAGTGCACGTTGGATGCAAACAGGGTGCCCAGGCCCATTTTCACAAGCCATTTAGTCAGAAACTCAGCATGGTACTTCAGTTAGGAAAGCATTACGAATGTTTAAAACATCACCAATCCACCTGAGCAAACCCACATAAACTGAGGACCTGAGAGTGGGGAGAAGTTGGCGGAAAGAAGTGGAAGCAACAGTGGGATGGAAAAAAAAGGCTGAAGCAGCATTAGAAATATCACTCCAGAAGGAGAAGCGGTACAAAGGGAACAAGCGATCGTGTGAAAATTTCAATGTCACACAAGAGAATCAGAGAGAGGAAGCAGAATACATCGGAGCAATGAGCAAAGGAAAATTATGAGCTGAGCGAGGACAGAAAAAGGAGAGGTTGGCAAAGAATCGGCAACAGGAAACTAGCGACGCTAGCAGCGAGCCCACGGAATCAATGGTGAACAGCATGAAGGAGAAGGGTATGGGTTGACACTCGGATAATTCTAAAATCTTCCACATAAGCGTAAATGACTGACAGAGCAACAACACGCTCACAGAAACAGAACAACACAAAGAAACAGGGATCGTCTTCTCACTTTTTCTGGTTGCACAGAGAAAGTGGTAGCCGTTTCTTTTCTGTTGCTAAAATGACTTGGTGCAATACCTGGAATTTTTTTTTGGTTTGTTGAATTTCATTAATGAAATAGGAAACAAATTAGCCATGGACCGGCACATGCACGTGGTAATGTCAGACTGCCACCCACGGCACAGAAGGGTGGAAAAATAAGCAGAAGGAAAAGGAGAAGAAACATCAAAGGGTCTGGAGACTCTTCTCTCCCTCCAGGGGATTGGTGTAACACAGTTCAGACAAGGAAAGAGGGCCAAGGGGCCACGGACATGGCGGTGGGATAGAAGAGACTGCACTCAGCAACAAGTCCAGCCCCCCACACCACAAGCCTGTTAGCTACTCAGCTAACCACCTCTGGTAGAGAAGCTGCGAAACCAAAAAGCTCACAAAGGTTTTTAGGCCTTCTTCCTTTGTTGACATGTGTCATGCACCCCAAACTTAATCAGGCATACACTTCACCTTCAAGAGTACTAACGCCTTTGCATTACATCTCAAGAAGAGCTCAAGTCGTCAATATGCAAGAGAGTATCAAGCAAGGGTTAACTGATCAGCATGCAAGAGAAGTCCTTTTATAGCTGGCTGTCCAGTCCTAGAACTCAAAAGCACATTCCTGAGAACTTGATTGACCTTGCCACATCACCAAGAGACTTGCGCTGTGGGCTTGACACATAAGCATCCTTGTGCCAAGGTGGCTGATCAGCCGTGTTGCTTCCCAGAAGCAACGGAATTTCTTTCTTGGAAGCTTCCAAAACAACCAAGATGTGCATGGAGCCAGGATCAAACTCATGACCTCTCACTTGGCCAAATCAACAAAATGGCCAAGTTAACCACTCACCTACATGGTGTACTCACAGGTCATATCTCACANTAGATTTTCTGTCATCGATATTCCCTCCCCAATCAGCATCAGTGTAGCACATGAGACGGAGTGATGCGGATCCAGCGATGCCTCCAAACTGGAGCCCCACGTGCCGCGTCCCCTGAAGGTAGCGCATGATGCGCTTCACGGCCTGCCAGTGAAGTGGACCGGGATTGGCCACAAACCGGCTCACCTGCCCAACAGCATGGGCTATATCTGGTCGGGTGGCGACCATGGCATACATCAGACTACCCACTGCAGACTGATATGGGATGCCCAGCATGTCAGTTTTCTTCGCTTTGTTGGATGGGGACATGGAGGTGGAGAGTTTTCACTCCGAGCTCATGGGTGTGCTGGCAGGTTTGCAATCTGCCATGTCGTATCGTTTGAGGATGGAATCGATGTATTTTGTCTGGTTCAGGCTGATGGTACCTGCTTCTCTGTCGCGCTTGATTGCAATTCCAAGATAGAAGTGAAGAGGACCCATGTCCTTCATCTTGAATCTGCTACTCAGCTGCCCCTTGAGATCGTCTAGCAGCTGCGTTGAAGAGGAGCATAGAATCAGGTCATCAACGTACAAGGCGACCAACATAGTCCCTTTGTCACTCTCATGCACGTACATGCTAGGGTCATTGTCGCAGTGCATGAAGGACTCCTTGGCCATGAANAGTCTTGGCGCTTGTTTTAGCCCATAGAGTGCCTTCACCAATCTACACACCTTGCCCTGAGGAGCATCAACCCCCTCCGGAACCTCCATCAATACCTCCTTGTCAAGTTTGCCATAAAGGAAGGCTGTCTTGACATCCATCTGGTGGACCTCCATGTTCTCGGCAGCAGCAATGGCGAGCATTGACCGGATGGAGGCAAACGTCACAACTGGGGCAAAGCTCTCATCGTACTCTGCGCCAGGCCGTTGGGAGAACCCCTTTGCTACCACCCGTGCCTTGTACTTGTCTATCTTGCCATCCTGTTTCCTTTTTACTTTCAGCACCCACTTGGACCCCACAACGTGAGCCCCGGCAGGTCTGTCCACCAGCACCCAGGTCCCATTCTCTTCAATGGAGCTGAGTTCACTGCGAATTGCTTCGTCCCACTCTGCTTTGTCAGGCCGAGTGAGTGCCTCTGCGACAGACGTTGGCTCCTCTTGAACCAAGAATGAATAGTTGAAGCCTGTCCATTCACCCCTATCTGCGTCGTAATGCTGCCGAGGTACTTTGAGGCGTGAACTGCTCCTTGAACCTGCTGGCTGGTGCTGTTGATGTAGAGGCTGGAGGTCTGGTTCGTCGTTGATGATGGGAGAGGCATCATCCTCATGTTCCGGAGGATCGGATACGTCGGAATCAGAGTCTGATTCCTCCGAGTCATCTTCACGAGCTCCTCTCCCTGTTGCAGCACCTATCCCATGCCATTGTGCTGGTGCTTCGTCTCCCTCTTCTAGGAGAGTNTGGCTTGACCCTGCCACATCACCAAGAGACTTGCGCTGTGGGCTTGACACATAAGCATCCTTGTGCCAAGGTGACTGATCAGCCGTGTTGCTTCCCAGAAGCAACGGACTTTCTTTCTTGGAAGCTTCCAAAACAACCAAGATGTGCATGGAGCCAGGATCGAACTCATGACCTCTCACTTGGCCAAATCAACAAAATGGCCAAGTTAACCACTCACCTACATGGTGTACTCACAGGTCATATCTCACACGAGACAGAGCATAGTTGAGTCACCCTACAACAAATCCAGGGGTCATACCTCCACAAGGGGCAGAGCATTCCTGATCCGTCGTACAAGACTTGAACAAGGGGCAAAAATATTCAACAAATCTCTCCCTTGCACCTTGCGTCCGTTTCCATCATCATTCTTCATCACTTGCGTTGACCATGCCGATACCTTGCCTGCCCACCTGGTGGAGATCCTTGTCCAATGGCTTTGTAAGCATGTCAGCCCGGTTCAGCTTGGTGCCGACATACTCGAGCTCCATTGTCTGCTTGTAGACCAAGTCTCGAGCGTAGTGGTAACGGATCTCGATGCGCTTTGTGTGCCTGGGCAGGACGGGGTTCTTTGACATGTCAATGGCACTCATGTTGTCAATCTTGATGACCGTCGCCGTTGCCTGTGGTGCCTTCATCTCGGATAGCAAGCTTCGTAGCCACTGCATCTATTTACACACCTCAGCCAAGGCGATGTACTCAGCTTCAGCAGTTGACAAAGAGACACATTCCTGCTTGCGACTTGCCCAACTGACTGCACCTCCATTCAACATACACACAAAGCCGGAGGTAGATTTTCTGTCATCTATATCCCCTCCCCAATCAGCATCAGTGTAGCACATGAGACGGAGTGATGCGGATCCAGCGATGCTTCCAAACTGGAGCCCCACGTGCCGCGTCCCCTGAAGGTAGCGCATGATGCGCTTCACGGCCTGCCAGTGAAGTGGACCGGGATTGGCCACAAACCGGCTCACCTGCCCAACAGCATGGGCTATATCTGTTCGGGTGGCGACCATGGCATACATCAGACTGCCCACTGCAGACTGATATGGGATGCCCANCACACCTTGCCCTGAGGAGCATCAACCCCCTCCGGAACCTCCATCAATACCTCCTTGTCAAGTTTGCCATAAAGGAAGGCTGTCTTGACATCCATCTGGTGGACCTCCATGTTCTCGGCAGCAGCAATGGCGAGCATTGACCGGATGGAGGCAAACGTCACAACTGGGGCAAAGCTCTCATCGTACTCTGCGCCAGGCCGTTGGGAGAACCCCTTTGCTACCACCCGTGCCTTGTACTTGTCTATCTTGCCATCCTGTTTCCTTTTTACTTTCAGCACCCACTTGGACCCCACAACGTGAGTCACGGCAGGTCAGTCCACCAGCACCCAGGTCCCATTCTCTTCAATGGAGCAGAGTTCACTGCGAATTGCTTCGTCCCACTCTGCTTTGTCAGGCCGAGTGAGTGCCTCTGCGACAGGCGTTGGCTCCTCTTGAACCAAGAATGAATAGTTGAAGCCTGTCCATTCACCCCTATCTGCATCGTAATGCTGCTGAGGTACTTTGAGGCGTGAACTGCTCCTTGAACCTGCTGGCTGGTGCTGTTGATGTGGAGGCTGGAGGTCTGGTTCATCGTTAATGATGGGAGAGGCATCCTCCTCATGTTCCAGAGGATCGGATACGTCGGAATCAGATTCTGATTCCTCCGAGTCATCTTCACGAGCTCCTCTCCCTGTTGCAGTACCTATCCCATGCCATTGTGCTGGTGCTTCGTCTCCCTCTTCTGGGAGAGTGAGCCACTCTCCCTGTTCTGGAGCGTTCTTGAGTTCGAGATGCTCTCCCTTACTCAGAGACATTTTGTGGAAATCCACGTCTTTGCTGCGGATGACCTTCTTGGCTCCTTGGTCCCACAGTCGATAGGCTTTGTGGGCGGTGTCATAACCAATGAAAATACACTTTCGTGCTCTTGCATCGAGATTTCCAGGGCCCTCACCGGCCTGGACCTTGGCAAACCCGGTGCAACCGAACACCTTGAGATGGGAGGCGTCCGGCTTCCTGCCTGACCATGCTTCTTGAGGCGTCTTCAACTGCTGTGTCTGCTTCTTCTTGCCTCTCCTTCGCAGAGCTGCTGCAGGTGTGAGGTTCACAAGGTAGGTAGCCGTACGTGCTGCTTCAGCCCAGAACCTAGGAGGAAGCTTGGCATCAAAGAGCATGCACCTTGTCATGCCTAGGAGCGTCTGGTTCATCCTCTCTGCTACGCCATTGCTTTGAGGTGAGTAGGGTGTAGTTTTCTGGTGTTCAATGCCCTGTGTCTTGAGCCACTCCCTGCAAGCTTTGTACTCTCCCCCGTTGTCCGTCCTGAATGCCTTTACCTTCTTTCCACTCTGTTGTTCAACCATAGCGACAAAGGCCTGTAGATTCTCCTTCACCTCACTTTTCTTTTTGAGAAAGTATATCCATACTTTGCGGCTGTTGTCGTCGATGCATGTGAGGAAACATCTGCTGCCTCCATTTGACGGTATGCCAAAGGGACCACATACGTCAGAGTGGACAAGATCAAGAGGTGCGAGAGCACGCGTTCCATTGTGCTTGAAGGGTTTCCTTTTCGCCTTGCCTTGAAGGCATGGCTCACACATGATCTCCGCTCCCTCCACCTCATCACCTAGCTCCATCCCACGCACTAGCTCCTCTTTCCCATGAGCTCCAATGTGGGATGAGCGACGTGCCCAAAGCGCCTGTGCCACAGGTTCTTGGAGGATGTGCACAGGCTAGAATGAACAGCCCCGGTGGCTGCATTTGCTTGCGGTTTTGTTGCCGAATCATCTGCTGCCACTGCTTCCGCTGCTCCAACATGTCCTTCCTCATCTGAGTTTGCATCGCTGCTCTCCTCATCATCACTCTCGGCCAAAGATTCAGTCATTGAAGTTGTCGTTTTGGTCTGTAAGACGTAGAGTCCATCAATGCGAGGAACGTGTGCGACAACCTTCTTGGCAGAGTAGGAGATGTTGATGTCCTTGGTNGTCGGATTTCAGGTCCCACCCCATGCCGGTGGCTTGTTGCAAGAGCGTCTCAAACTTCTGCATGAAGGCGGAGACATCCTCCCCTTCACCAAGCCTCATGCTGATGAGGTTTTGTAGAATGAAGAGACGGTTGGCAAGTGAGGAGGACTGAAACACCTTGCCGAGTTTGGCGTATGCCGCGGCTGCCACTGTACAACCGCTGATGTGCGAAAGGACTGAGGGTTGTATGGAGGACACAAGAATGGCGAGAGCCTTCTTGTTGAGCTTGACCCATGCCACAAGGTCAGCACCCTCCTCCTTTGGTGCTGGGATACTTCCGTCAAAATATCCTAGCAGATCTCTGTCATCCATGATGATCTCAAACTGCCACTTCCAGAGTGCAAACCCCTCTCCATCAAACTTGAGGATGGGTGAATGATTCCCTGGTTCCCCTGTCCCTGCCATCCCCACAACTACAACTGCTTCAGCTGCTGCACCTGTTGTTGATGCCGATGAACCTGTGTTTGAGGCCGCTGTAGGCTGTTGGTGAGAAGAGGAAACTGCTTCCCCTGTTAGCGTTGGCCGTTGCTAGCAGATGTATGCTGATGTAGGCTGATGTAGGCTGATGTCAGCTCCCAAGGTAGAAAGGTGCAGATGTGTTGCATTCCCCTCCTGCTGATGTTGCCCTGCAAACAGAGAAGTTGGGTGAGAGAGAAGGCGCTCTCACTGCTTGTGACCTTAGCGGTTGCGTGCGTGAAACTTCCCTAACCAGAGGAGTGGGCCCATAACCCTTTGTTAGCTATTGAGTTAACCTGTCTGGCAGAGAAGCAGCGAAACCGAAAAGCTCACAAAGGTTTTTTAGGCCTTATTCCTTTGTTGACATGTGTCATGCACCCCCAACTTAATCAGGCATACACTTCACCTTCAAGAGTACTAACGCCTTAGCATTACATCTCAAGAAGAGCTCAAGTCGTCAATACGCAAGAGAGCATCAAGCAAGGGTTCATTGATCAGCATGCAAGACAATTCCTTTTATAGCTGGCTGTCCAGTCCTATAACTCAAAAGCACATTCCTGAGAACTGGCTTGACCTTGCCACATCACCAAGAGACTTGCGCTGTGGGCTTGACACATAAGCATCCTTGTGCCAAGGTGACTGATCAGCCGTGTTGCTTCCCAGAAGCAACGGAATTTCTTTCTTGGAAGCTTCCAAAACAGCCAAGATGGGCATGGAGCCAGGATCAAACTCATGACCTCTCACTTGGCCAAATCAACAAAATGGCCAAGTTAACCACTCACCTACATGGTGTACTCACAGGTCATATCTCACACGAGACAGAGCATAGTTGAGTCACCCTACAACAAATCCAAGGGTCATACCTCCACAAGGGGCAGAGCATTCCTGATCCGTCGTACAAGACTTGAACAAGGGGCAAAAATATTCAACAAAGCCAAAGTCTTGGAGCACTCCACACTGCTGCTGAATCCCTGCAATGGAGATACACTGTGGAAACAGGGTCACTGTCGCGCCGACCACCCCTGCTGGTCTGCCTCCTTGCGTTGACCCTGGCCCTTCTCCAGATATAAAGCAGCCAGCCGGTGGACAAAGCGGCAGCAATCAGGCCCCAGACCACCAAAGGTCTCCCATGCCACTGTGCGTAGCCTCTACCCTGGCTGTTGTCCAAGAGCAACATTGTACTTTTTCTCCTTCTTAGCCTCAGCCACTCGTAGCGCCTACCCCTCTTCCCTCACCTTATCTGACTGAGCATCCAGCGTGGTGACATCCACCACCCACGCTGTGCCCTGGGCTGAGGCAAAAAGAAGGAGTTCCGGACGAAGCCCCCCGGGCAGCAAACCATCTAGTTCCACCATCACTCGTAGTGAGTGCTCACGACAGATTTCTGCTAACTCATTGCAGATGGCATGGTAGACCCGAATAATCGGCCCCGACCCTGCTTGTCCATTGGCAGCAGGCCATGGGAACCATGAAAAGTAAGGTACCCCAATGGTAACCCAAGCCAAAGTTGGGCCTGCAGGCGGAAGTCAGCAGGGGCCAAGTACAAGCGGTCTCCAGGGCCCATGGAACATGCTTGAAGACAAAGGGCCGCCCCCCGGGATCGAACAGCCCAATACCTCGGCACCAACTTATCGCAAGCCTCTGGAAACATTGTGCCGCCAACCATTACCACCTCCTCCAGCCACTGTACATGCTTGTAATGAAAGAAGGATGGACAGAGCTTCTGATAAAGCCCTCATCGCGATCACTGTGGCAGGGCCTCCAGAGAAGGGAGGCCGGCAATGACCGAAGCTGGCAGCTCCTCCACGGCCTCCTCCCACAAAGGACACAAGAACTCCATCTCTCTAGGCCCTGGGAGGAAACAGCCAAAAAGGTCAACAAGAAAGTGGAGAATCGCTGTGAAGGAGCATGTGTACGCAAGGTGTGCTCTTAGCGCAGCTGCGGAAGGGCTCATGCCCCCCCCTCCCCCTGCAAGACCTTCAGCAACTACGGATCAGGGGGCAGTGCGTGCACCCAAAAGTCAGCCCGAGGCCCAATGCACAGGTGAAGCATCGTCACGGCCGACTGAGGATCCTCTAGCTGTGGCAACACCTGAAGCTCCTGGATCTACTCCTGTAGCCATTTCTCACCCCAATCCTTCGTAAAACGTTCGGAACCCATTGGAAAACCCAAGAGCTCCACCCCATCTGACGCAATGGGATCCCTTCCAATACTCCTGGAATGGCCTCCCCTGTCCTCCGACACAGCAGACACTTCTTTGGTTGGACCTGTAACCCCTGATTGCCTGTCACCTGATGCATGATGGAGAAGCACCTGGCTAGGGCGTCCGGTTCGGTGCAGATTGTTGTGTCATCCTGGAAGGCACCTACATGCCCCTGGGCAGCCCCCCCCCCTCCCGACTCTGCAACTCTGCTGCACCTGCTTCTTAGACTGGAAAAGGGCCAAGTCAAAGAGTATTAGCCCTAATGGGTCCCCTTGCCGCATCCCACGCTCACTTTTCAGAATGGCCGGTGCACTGATGCCAAAGAATAGCAGCTTCCCTGGGAATGCATACCTGGAACGTTTTAGGTGATCAGCTTATCTGAGAGACGGTAGAAGCTCTTCTCAGCTCCTCATTTATGTTTCCAACACCCTTTATGGGGTGTTTCCAGCACCCAATATCCAGATTAGCGATGTCCTCATCCTTAGACTCCTCCCATTGGCTGCTGAATCTGGAACACCAATGCCACATCCACAAATTTGGCATTTTATTTCTCCTCCTTGTTGCCAATGATCTGGAACTACTCCCCTTCCTTGGGCTACTGCTGTCTCCTTTTTTGTGGACCTCTGGCATGCAGAGTTTGAAGAGTGTTATTTGTTGGATGATTGAACATATATGGCTTTATCTTCGCTGCTCATCAAACTCTGTGTCAGCTGTCAATCCTCTTCTTGTGCGGGTCGTAGAGTGGATATGCCATGTGCAAAATCTCATAGTGCAGGGATAGGCACAGCTTTTTTGCCGGGTCCAGCTCACGATTAAGCCTGTGCACCAAAAGCTGGGACTTAGGTCTGTGAATTGTGAGTCCAAGTCACATCCATGAATAGTGAGTCAGAGTATGTTTTCCAGAATCTCGATTTCTGCAAGGGGGGAGTGGCAATGGGAGAAGGGGTGCTCGAGTAAGGTCTGATTTCAATCACCAAAATCTCTGTGGTTGACCCCCCTCCCCCCCCCNGCTTCCTTCTCTGTAAAGACCACTGTCATGCCATGGTCAGTTATCTTAGAGACGGAGAGCAGGTTGGCTGTGAAGGAGGGCAAGTAGACCACCCCCTCTAGCTTGAGGTCGGAAAATCCACCGTTGACACCCACTGTGACCAGCTTGTCACCAATCCCCTCAGCTGCCTCAAACCTTGCCGTTGGCGACTCTGAAATTCTTGTTACACGGAGCAAGAGAGATGAATTCTCTCTTCTCGTAAGTGGTGTGCTCGTTTGTGCCCGAGTCAAGGCCATAGGCTCCTCGCCTGAGTTTCGCCCTCCCTTTGTTGGAGGCACACTCAGCCATCAAGCTTGTGGGATCCTTCCCACCATTTCCCCCTCGCCACTCATCCCCGTCTCCTCCCTCTCTCTTGGGTGCACGGCACTCTCGAGCCAAGTGTCCGGCCTTGCCACAGTTGTGGCAGTTTCCTTGGCGCTTTGCACCCCTTCCACTATTGCTAATGCTATTGTTTCCCTTGTACCCAGAGGATGAGGAATTGCGGAAGGTGCCGCTGCTCCGTGAGGCAAAGGCAGCCATGTTTGCTTCACTACTGCTACGACGTATGGCTTCATTCCGCACATACTCAGAGATGGTGGTGTAGGAAACTAGATCTTCAGTCCACCCTCCAATCATTGTTATCATGGGGCCCGAACTTTCCGGCAGTGTCATCAGAAAAATCATGGCCTGCATGTCGGATTTCAGGTCCCACCCCATGCCGGTGGCTTGTTGCAAGAGCGTCTCAAACTTCAGCATAAAGGCGGAGACATCCTCCCCTTCACCAAGCCTCATGCTGATGAGGTTTTGTAGAATGAAGAGACGGTTGGCAAGTGAGGAGGACTGAAACACCTTGCCAAGTTTGGCGTATGCCGCGGCTGCCACCGTACAACCGCTGATGTGTGAAAGGACGGAGGGTTGTCTGGAGGAAACAAGAATGGCGAGAGCCTTCTTGTTGATCTTGACCCATGCCACAAGGTCAGCACCCTCCTCCTTTGGTGCTAGGATACTTCCATCAAAATATCCTAGCAGATCTCTGTCATCCATGATGATTTCAAACTGCCACTTCCAGTGTGCAAACCCCTCTCCATCAAACTTGAGGATGGGCGAATGATTCCCTGGTTCCCCTGTCCCTGCCATCCCCACAACTACAACTGCTTCAGCTGCTGCACCTGTTGTTGATGCCGATGAACCTGTGTTTCAGGCCGCTGTAGGCTGTTGGTGAGAAGAGGAAACTGCTTCCCCTGTTATCGTTGGCCGTTGCAAGCAGATGTAGGCTGATGTAGGCTGATGTAGGCTGATGTCAGCTCCCAAGGTAGAAAGGTGCAAATGTGTTCCATTCCCCTCCTGCTGATGTTGCCTTGCAAACAGAGAAGTTGGGTGAGAGCGAAGGCACTCTCACTGCTTGTGACCTTAGCGGTTACGTGCGTGAAACTTCCCTAACCAGAGGAGTGGGCCCATAACCCTTTGTTAGCTACTGAGCTAACCACCTCTAGCAGAGAAGCCGCGAAACCGAAAAGCTCACAAAGGTTTTTAGGCCTTCTTCCTTTGTTGACATGTGTCATGCACCCCAAACTTAATCAGGCATACACTTCACCTTCAAGAGTACTAACGCCTTAGCATTACATCTCAAGAAGAGCTCAAGTCGTCAATACGCAAGAGAGCATCAAGCAAGGGTTGATTGATCAGCATGCAAGACAAGTCCTTTTATAGCTGTCTGTCCAGTCCTAAAACTCAAAAGCACATTCCTGGGAAGTGGCTTGAACCAGCCACGTCACCAATAGACTTGCACTGTGGGCTTGACACAAAAGCATCCTAGTGTCAAGGTGACAGACCAACCATGTAGCGTCCAAGAAGCTACGGACTTTCTTTCTTGGAAGCTTCCACAGCAAACAAGATATGCATGGGGCCAGGATCGACCTCATGACCTCTCACTTGGCCAAATCAACAAAATGGCCAAGGTAACCACTCACCCACATGGTGTACTCACAGGTCATATCTCACAAGAGACAGAGCATAGTTGAGTCACACTACAACGGATCTAGGGGTCATACCTCCACAAGGGGCAGAGCATTCCTGATCCGTCCTACAACACTGAACAAGGGGCAAAAACATTCAACAAAT
>SZWC01001071.1:137789-148231 GCA_023375785.1 Penium margaritaceum | reverse complement strand
GGGGGGGGGCGGGTGCAATCTCTGGTGAATGAGTGAGCTCGGGAGGGTGATCGGCTGACGGAAAAGATTAGAGGAAGCGCGGGAGAAAGGGAAGACCAGGTGCGACGGAGGAAGGCGGATGACGAGTGCTAGCGGAAGTGGGATGACGCGGCTCTGACCGCTGGTTGGTCCAGCTCGGACGGCGTGACGAAGACGTGAGTCAGCGTTGCCGGTTTCTCACCGACTTCTGCCAACGAGCGTTTTGTTCTCTTCTGGCTGCCAAGAAGTGAAACTATGAGCGGTTCGGTGACATCACGTGACACGTACATGGACTTGCACGAACGTGCAACATCATGCACTGAAAGACAAACGTTTCGTTCTCTTCTGAGAGCGCTGTTGCTCTAGCTGTCAAAAATCCTCCGCTTCGGTCGTCATAGTGGACTACCACAGGGTTCCGGTTTTTTGGGGCTATCACGTTCTGGCTTTAAGGGTCAACCTAAGGGGCCATTAGAAATGATTCACGAAGTTGTCAACTGGCATATGAGCAAAACACAGGGCACTGCAGAGAACAGAACGCATCCTCGTGGATTCATTTTTGCAGTCGTCTGAAAGCTCGATACCGCAAACCGAGAAGCTTCTCCATGGTCTGAAAACCTAAATTGCTGTTCAAATACAGATATCAAAGCGATCTCAGAGGGAATGATGGGAATCGGGTCCATCGCATCGAAGGAACATGCGTCAAAATTCCACTACATTTTATACCGTCAGTGACAGCGACAGCCACAACGTCGCTGTCAAACCTGCTTGGTTTTCACTGGTTTTCAGGTTTTTTCACCACTTCCCGTGGAAAGCACCATGCGCGAGCTTGACAACAACAGTGGCGACAGGGAGCGTTCCGTTCGATTGTGTCCACTTTTGGGTCTCGCTTTCAACTAGCAAGCAACGAGTTGCCTTTTGACGTAGGTGATGGACGGATTTTTCCTTTTGCAGAAGAAATCGCATGTTAGGAAACGTGAGACAACGTGTAACATGGTCTTCCCGAGTCGTTGCTGGTCTTGACAGCAGCTCTGAGAAGAGAACGAAACAAAAGGCAGGGAGAGAGAGAGAGAGACAGAGAGAGAGAGGGGGGCAGAGACAAATGCCAGGTGGCTGCCGGCGAATGGACAGCGGAGTTCACATGTGGACAAAAAGTTCCACAACGCTCCCTTTTCCGGCTGTCGCTGTCAACGCCTATGGAGGTGGTTTCCACTCAACTTTGACAACTTGGCTAGAAACTTTGCAAAGACAACAAAGGTTGACTACTGCGCATTAGCAGTCGCTTTCACGACAATTTCATGTTTTAAATTCTAAATTCAGACGAGCCCTTATGTGACGTCCGCCAACCTACAATCTGTGATTGTTACTTTGTGTCTCTTTAGGAAATAGGAAATAAACTAATAGTATATGATAATCATTCAAATTTTTAAGACGTACTAAATGTTATTCTCACACGCTCTGGATTGGTCAATGAGAAGAGCTTATTTGACAACATCAGTCTTCGGACGTCAAACGAACTACCGAGGAACCAACTTGTACACACTCCAAGATACCTGAAGCTACATACCTGGATTTGGATTAAATTTTATCAAAATGTAAAATGTTGAATCGATGTTCTGAATGAGGAGGAGAAATATTATGAAAAATGAAACAATAATAATAATAAATCAACAAGAAGTATTAGCTATATTGAGATTACGGTTGGTGGTCATACAAAAGGCCATAACAGATCATTGATACACGCTGGACTAATCATACATATATGAAGGAAATATTACATCTAATGAATATACTTCATGATTTATAGTCGAATTATACTCATAAAAAGTCATACATGGATGCATGTAAATGAACACAGACATGAACACATGTTGCGATACAATGAATGTGCAAAACGTAATCCATGGAAGATTCCCATGTGGGATATCGAGTACAATACAAGAAATGTGTACATATATTTATTTTAAAATTTCGTTCCAAAAAATTAATTCCATAATATATTTTTGGAGAACATCACATTTGCAAGTACTTTCAGAAGAAGACAAAGATATAGAAAGGATCTTAACCAGAAACGTTCTACTTAAACATATAGTTTGAACGTTGGTGTTTTTACATGATTTGTTTCCTATATTTTCATTCCCAACCCTTTTCGTTCGACTTTTATTTGAATTCGCATTGGTTACTACAGAACCGTGGACACCTTAATGCAATAATGAAACCTTGTTTGTCCCTTGGTCGTAACCTTTGGGGGCGTGGAGGTCTCCAAGGCACCAAAACAAGCACGAAATTTGAACTCAACCCCCCAACAAACTCAAAGATCGTATAGGGCAAGTTGTTTCCACCAGCGGTGGAAATTGGGTGTGAGCTAGATGATGAAGTTGGCCCTAAATTTCCATGTATTGCACAAGAAAGGGACAATTTTTATGGCACTTCAAAAAACTTGAGACCGTCATGCCTTCTAAATTCCTGGTTGAAGAGAGGTGATGCGGAGGATATCATGTTGTAAGTTGTCTTATAAGGCATGGGGTATGGTTGCTATGAACGTAGGCATGGGGTTGCATTCGGTTGTGCCCAATGTTCTTGCTAGATTTGATGGATAATTGTGGCAGATGTGATGTCCAACAATGTTCTGTCTTATATGGAATTGGTTGGTCCAAATGAAATGTTGGTATACTGGGGTTTATTTTAAGGAAAAAGGTGATGAAGATAGAGGGAGGTCGTTTTTCCACGGGTTGGATGATTCCACATTGTATGAAGCAATGTTCAGTTGTTTTGGGTCTCTTGCATCGTGGACAGAGGGGGAAGGAGGGAGGGGGAGGAATCAATATTGTTTGTTGACTTGGATGGATCTGTAGATAATTTGAATCATTGCGTCTTGTGTGCAGATTCGGATGGGGCTTCGCATGATGCTTTAGTGTATGTATTGCTAATTGAATTGGATGTTGGGGTAATTTTCTTCCGACTTTGGTTTGTGTTTGGTAGTTGGTTTATGTCGTTCTAAAAATACTTTGAAGAGGTCATGAAGGGTTGACTTTGTTTTAAAATTTGGTAATTTGGGATGTCCTGTTGGTGAGGTGTGCCTAAAGAGATTCCTTCTTTGACGTACAATGGTGTGCTAATGGATCCATGGAGGGGTCGAGGATAGGCCCACGGGTGGGCCTATCCTCGACCAAGACATTTTAACCGTGATGGTTAAAACTTGAAGAGGTGTGTCCCGTATTTGATTATCTCTTCGACAAAGTTTGTATATGATGCCTAGAGGAAGTGCGGTTAGGGAGGTGAGGGTGACGTATGGTGCGTATTTATACATGTCTGTTAAGAGTGGCGGGTTATTCATGATAGCGACCCAACTGAGGGATACGTTTTGGCGAACCTCTTCTAGGACGAAGAGTTGGCTGCTTGTTGCTTCCTTTCCTACTACTTCGATGAGCTTATCCATTTGAAAGAGGTATCGGACCTTGATGCCTTGAGTCAATAAAAAGTGCTCTCGTATGGGGATGCCAAAGGGTTGGGAGCTGGAATTGAGAAGGTGCCTGTTGTAGGCTATGTATTCGAAGCTTACATCCGACCACATAAGTTGTGGGGGAAGGATGTTAGGACACGTGGCAAGGAAGTAGGAGAAGTTTTTCTTACATCTACTACTGATATTCAAAGAGCAGAGGTTGACTATTTCCGGGTGAGAAAGGAAGAAATGGCCCATTTTAGTAGGCCTTGTGTATCCAACACTATTTGTTCCCACTTTCCTCGAGGGGGTTTCACGAAGTCGTAGACCCATGTTGCATTTAGGGCCTCTATGAGATGTGTTTTCCATTTGACATGAAGGCTTTGATCTGCCTTTTGTCACATAATGATTTGATGACAGTAGAGGTGCAAAAAAAAATCGGTCTTCTGAGACTCTATGTGAGGAGAGAAATTGAGTGAGCGAATTGGCGAGGGTGTTCCAAGGTCATGTGGTGGGGGGAGTGATTAAGAGTACTAGAGGAATTCGGGGTTGAGGTAAGCGTTGATGAAAATTATTTTAGGTCCGAGTGGGCTTCAAAAGATGTTCCATAGTGGCATTACGGACTTGATCTTGGTTATTATGGGTTCCAATTTTGACTGTCCTTCGGGCATAAAATGACATTATATTCCAAGGATACGTGTTGGACCATGGGAAATGGGTATGGTGGTCTAGCAGGGACGACTGTGTGATTGCCGATGGGCATGATGAAGGTCTTAGTCGGACTGACATTAAGACCAATGTGATTGGAGACTGTGCGAAAAAGATGTCATGTCTGGTAAAGTTTGCGAATGGACCAAATTAGTAGGGTTGTGTCCATGGCGTGTCTTGGGAAACGTTGATAGTGAAAAGACAGTGAAGGAAATTCATAGAGATGGCCCTTCAGGTATGTAGATGTTGGTTCCATGGCACAGGTAAAAAGAAGGGGGACAAGGGGAGACCCTTGCCTATAAGGATGCACAGTGGTCGTAGGATCCGTGGCATGTACCTGTGAATCTGGATCCAGGATCCAGATCTTCAAATCTGGATCCACCCTCCTGGATCCGGTCAGGTTTCATGAATCCATGAACGGATCCGTTGGGGGGGTTGGTAGGGGGGAATCGAGAGGTCCCTCTTAGGACCCGGTAATCGTTCATGTTACATTCATTTCGAACTTCCAAATCTTTTCACGCCCGGCAGTCCAACTCGTCCACATGCGTGATCCTTAGGGGGAAGAGATAGTGCAATGACTCACTCTGTGCACTCTGATTGGTTGATTAGCATATCTACGTTGTTGGAACCAATGAGGAATCGGCACACTTTCATTCTCACTACTGTGGACCAATCACATGCGGACATGTTGTACAAGGTATGTTCAACCGTAGATCTGCAACACCAGAGAACCAAGACGATGTGGAACGCGGTGCACCGTTGCACCGCATTGATGTCCACCTCAGTGCACCGTTGCACCGCCAACACTGAGCACTCAGTTGGGACAAGTACCCGCAGCTAAGCATCGGTGAACCCCCACGGTTCTAATTTTCACCGCCAAGTCTACCCAAACGCCGTCGTCATGGTTGGCAACACCACCACCACTAAAGCAGCTATAGCCAAGTAGGAGAGGGCCACACCTAACGACGAAGATGAGGACTCAGAGAAAGAAGAGGCCATCGGTGACAAGCACAAGCGGAATGACTCCTTCATTTGGGGATCCTTCAAGAACCTTGGCGGTGTACCCGCCCACGCCATGTGCCTCATTTGCACAAAAGATCCTACCAAGCCGGTGTCATTGAGCTGCAGAATGTCTCTACTGGCGCCATGTGGAAACACATGTTCCTGATTCATGCACTCACTACTGCGAGCTGAAGCCAATGGTTTCCGCTACGAAGCTGGAGGAGGCGCAAATCACTGTCGCTGAGGCAGAAGATGCACCGCAAAACAATCCAGAAGAGCAATCCAGCTGGTTTACGACGTGAAGGGCATTGGCGTCCTGTTCAAGAAGAAGTACTTCCATAATCTACTGTGGAAGCATGATGTGGACAAGAACCATTCATTTTTGTCAATTGGAAGCTTTTGCTTGGCAAAGGCCTTTGCCCATGCTAACCCGGCAGAAGCAGTCCTAGGGCGCATGACCATTGCACACGCCATCCGCATTGCTGCCCGGGCGTACTGTGAACGCATCAAGACGCAGATGGCAGCCATGATGTCTGCCATCTCTTTCACGATGGATGGCTGGAAAGCAGAGAACAACATGAAGTATGTAAGGGCCTCAGTCCATTGGATCGATGAGGCGTACAGCGTGTGCGCCATCGCCCTCTCCTTCCCCGCCATCCACAAGGGAGCTATAGCGGAGAACCTATTCCAGCTCCTCACAGTTGGGCTACAGCAGTGGGGTTTGTGGGACCGCACGTATTGTTTGAACATGGACAACGAGAGCAAAAATGATTCCTTGGTCGACAACTTCCTTCTCTACAACAACGATGCTTTCGTCAATTCTGGCCACATCCGCTGTTTGAGTCACGTGATGAATCTGGCAGTTGGTGATCTGTTGAAGCAGCCGAGTGTGGCAGCCATTATGCAACAGGGTATGGGCCATTGCTGTCTTTGTGACGCGCACTCCGACACATGAGGAATCTCTTGTGGGTGCTGTTGAGGCCGTGGGTCTCAAGTACAAGTCCATCCACCTTGACAAGGAGACGAGATGGAACAGTGCACTGGACATGGCTGAACGTTTCATTGCTTCACACATGGCTGGAGGAGCATGGCAGGGACGTCGAGCACCTGAAACCCAGCTTTGAGGACTGGGAGCTCATTGCACAGGTCATGGTCATCCTGAAGCCCTTCAAGGGCTTCATAGACGACATCTCGGGTGCATCATACCCCACCCTCTCACTCGTCATCCCTTACTTTGCCTCACTGCTTGAGAAGATGCAGATGTGGCTGGTGAAGGCCTTGGTAACCGAGAAGAAAAGTAAGCGTTGTGGTGCTGCTGTGCGCCTGGACTGCAATGAGCAATTGATGGTGGAGTTGAAGGTAGGGCTGTCGGCCAGCATCGCCAAATTGGAGAAGTATGCCCGCCTTCGCACCGAACGCTACGTGTTGGCAACATGCCCGGACCTGCAATTCAGGCTCTGCTTCTACGAGCGGGTTCATCCCAAGCTTGGCATCAACAGTGCAGTGAAGCTTCACGTCAAGGCCGTGGAGCTGCTCAGGCCCTACCATGACCGTGTGGTGTAGGAACGCGAGGCAGCTGAGGCTGCAGCTGCAGTGGTGGCCGCAGCCGCTGCTACCGCCACTGCCCAAGCACGTGCAAGTGGGCGTGGTGAAAGCCGCAGCTCAGCAACTGCGTCATCTTCCACAACAGCAGCAGGAACAGGCAAGTAGAATCTGCTGTCCCTTTCTTGTATGCTCATTTCGTGTATGTAATTTTTCTGATTATATTTTTTGTACTAGTTCTGTGCAGCAACAGCGTCCACTGCAGCAGTGGGATCGGAGGCCGCAAGTGGCCACATAGAACCACGGCGTAGCAGCAGAATCTAGCACGAACCGACCATCCTTGAGGCGGCACTGGAGGACACAGGAGCAGACATGTTCGCAGAACCCGAAGAACCCCAAGTGCAGGTTGCACCCTCATCCTTAGAGCTGGAGGTGGAGTGCTGGGCAAAGGAGCCGAAGAAGGGCTGGAACTGTCGAGTGCTGGCCTACTTGAAGAAGAAGCTGAAGGCTTTCCCCACTTTCCACCTGGCAGCACTAGACATGTTTGCTGTGCCAGCTACAAGCACTCCTTCAGAGAGACTCTTCTCTCTGGGACGCCATATCATCATATATTTTCCGGCAATCCCTTGTTGACCTGAACATCGAGAACTTGATGCTGCTCAAGTCTTGGATCAATGATCCAAGTCTTGTCCGTTTCCCGGTGGCCCCCAACGGTGATGTTGCCCCAGAGTTAGAGACAGAGGAGAAGTTGGTCAATGAACTTTGTCGTAGTGCTGAGGATGAGGTGATGGAGCTAGATGATGAGGGAGATGAGGGAGACGAAGAGGACGGGGAGGATGGAGAGGGTGCAGAGGGTGCAGAGGGTGCAGAGGGCCTAGAGGGAGGTGGGATGGTCGATTTGGTTGGGAAGACTGAGACTTAGTCTCAGCACATAGGATTGTATGTGTGCCCAGATCCATAGCTTCTGTTTCCAAAGGACAAAGTTCCTTTCATGAAGAGTTGTGCCTTGTGATTCCCTTGCATCAGAAAATTTGCATGTTATGACACTTAATGACATGTGTGGGGAAACATGAATGGAACATATGTTTAAGTCGTTTGACTGTTAAGAGTTCTGAAAAAATGAACATAGTTGTCTGAATGTGTGCATCACATGGATCCGTGAATCCATGTGTAAGGATTCGTGCATCCTAAGGATCCGCAGATCCAGGATCCGTCTCCTTGTATCCGGATCCAGGCTATCAATCTCACCTCCGGGTCCGGATCCATCTGAAGATTCACGGATAGGATCCGTGTGCAGCCTTATTTCCTGACCCCTGAGTGCAAGGTAATAGGGGCAGAAAGGTGTCCATTAATGAGAAGACGGGTGGTGGTGTTCTTCTGGAGTAGTTGAATCCACTTCATCAATTCAAGAGGGATGCCAAGGTGGAGCAAGGCATGCATTAGGTATGGTCTGCTGAGGGTGTCGTAAGGATTTTCAAAGTCTGTAGCAAGAAAGTAAAGTTGTTGTTATTTTTGGATGGCCCACTGTTGGACGTCATGTAGTTGGGAAAGTGTGTGCTGTTTGTTTTGTCCTTTCACAAAACCAGTTTGGTCTTGGTGGATGATGTAGGGTAGTGCCCGGTTTAGACGTGTGGCAAGAATTTTCGCCAGGATCTTGTATTCTGCATTGAGAAGCAAAATCGGTCTGTATTTAGAGATGTTGTCTATCTCCTTCTTGTGAATTAGGGTCGTGATGGCTGCTGTAAATTCTTCATGCGTAGATGGGTGTTTAAGTACGTTATAGCAGAACCAAAGAAGAGATGTTGGGAGGTTGCTGTTGAGTTAATAGAGGTTACGATAGTGCTCTCTAGGGAGTCTTTCTGGTCCAGGGGCCTTATGTCAGACTTGACTGAGGATAATATCAAAAATATCTTCCCGGGTACTGGGTGCTGTGAGCATGTTAACAATGTGAGGAGGGAGGCGCTTCCGTCGTTATGGGGGCAGAACTTTCAGGTAAGTGTCAACCTGTCTTGGGGGTTTGTATATGTTTTGTAGAAGTTGACGGCAACACCCTCAATTTCCTTTTGGGTGGTAGCCTTGTACCCTATGGCTGTGGTGATTTCCAAGATGGATGTTTCTGTTTTGGGTGTCGTAATAAGAGATGTAAGGTGTGAGAGGGGAGGGTGGCTTGCGTGTGCCACCGAATGTCAGCAATTTGGTGTAGAAATTCATTTGCGTTTGGAGGTATCGGTTCAAGATGGCATCTATTCGTATTACTCTGGCCACTGCAGTGAAGGAGGGGGTTATCTCTTGTAGGTGTTGGGCTGTAGCTAGTTGGTGTTGCATGTGAGCGATTGTTTTTTGGTGTCTTTCTGGCTTCTTGTTGGCTGTATGAATTAAGGATGCGGATGAGAGTGACCTTTGATGATAGCCAGGCCTCCGAGACGAGTGCACGAAGACTGTGGGCCCACGGCCTCCGGAGTAAAGAGGTGTTGATTCTCCAGTAGCCTTGTCGTTTTGTGAGGAGTGTTGTGTGGAAGAGGAGCTAAACATGGTGGTCCGAGAGAGATGACAGGAAGTGAAGATGTCATATTGAGGTGATTTCTCCTTTAAGGAATGGGCTGTGGTGGACCCGGTCAAGGCGTGCATTGCTATTGTGGGGCCATGAGTAGAAGGTGAAATCTCAAGGGTTTTTTCTGCGAAAGCTATTGACCATGTGGAGGGAGCTGAGGAGGAGTTCTACATTTTCCTTGTCTGGAGACGTTCGAGCTGGGCTGCGGTTAAGCGGATGAGTGGTACAATTAAAATTTGCGAGGATGAGATGAGGCTCAAAGTAGATGCATATTATGTACAGTTCATTCCAGAACTGACAGCGTACAGGGCACATAATTTCATGTGGATAGTGGTTGTGGTGAAAATGAAAAGCATGTACTGTGATGGTGTATCGAGAGTAAATGTCATATTAATGTGGTTTTTGTGAGCTAAGAGGAGGCCTTTGGCTTGGCAAGGTGGGGTTGGGACAGCTGTTGACTTGTAACGTTGTGAGAGTATACAATAGGGAAGTGTATGTTGTTATATCCGTGTCTTTGAGGATGCAGATGTCAGGTCCGCTATTGCTTTAAACCTCGAGCAACAGTTTGTTCTTTGCGGGATTATTGAAGCCATTTATGTTAAGATGGACCAGTTTTAGACGAGATTTGCTTTTAGGGCTCATGTTTGAGGCACTCACAACGCCGTCATTTCTGGTTGTGGGTTCTCTCGGACGACGGTTTCTTGATGCATGGATTCTTTGTCGAACGTTTCTCGAGTGTGTTTGGCGAGTGTGAGGGGGCAGGTCTGCTTGAAGATGAGGGTTTGTAGCACCTCCCGGTGCTATGGGTGACATGTGCTTAGGGGGTACAGCTAACTTATGGAGGTGTTTCACCCGGATGTATGGGTGATTGAAAGCGTGAGTACATGAAAAGGGAGTTGGTAACTTTTTGAAGGTTTGTTGCTGAAGATTGTCCATCCTAGTTGGGAGGTCTTTTCTAGACTCTTTGATTCCTCCAACATTGACATGAATTTGCTTAGTCTGAGATGAGGAAGTTTGGGACAGAGTTCAGGTGATGTGAGGAATTAATAAGCATGATTGTGGTACCAAAATCATAGGTGAAATCTGGTGTTCTTTGCAGGTTACCTTCATACCCACGTTCTTATGTTAGACTGCAAGAAGAAAAGAGAGTTATATACCAATGCTCGCGTTTGGTGTTCATGT
>SZWC01001071.1:121989-137726 GCA_023375785.1 Penium margaritaceum | reverse complement strand
GGGGGGGGGGGGGGGGGAGGGGACAGGGACAGAGATGTCCTGAAATGAGCGAATGGAATTGTGACTGGAATTCAACTGATGTTCAACCCTAGATTTGTGCTCATAAAGAAAAACATCATGAGCCCCCTTGGATCCAGTGGCAGACTACAACTAGAAACTGTTCTTAAATCTTGCGTTCCGCAGACGAAGCTATGCGAGCTCCTCTTGGTGGTGCCATGTCGTTGTGGAGCATGGTATGTACAAGTGATCATACAAGCAGGAAGGAATTTGTGCAAAATCAATTAGTGAAGCCTGGAGGGGGAGGGGCTTGGAAGAGTGCAAGAGTTGAAGGGAATAGTTTGAATGTGAGTGTGCCATGCGGTTAGTGGTCAGAGTTAAAGATGAGCAAGCGGTCCTAGGGGGAGGACATGTTTTGAGCCCAGTAACAGCACATATGAGTTCATCAAATGGAAAGAAATCCATGGCTCAGACTGTGCGGGGGGTGGGAGAGCTGTCAAGGGGTTGACTGAACGCATGTTCTAAAGAAGGAAACATTGGGGCATGGACAGGAGATTCAGAGAGACAAGGAAAAGGGTGCAAGAGGTGTGGTGATGTGTGTGAAAGAGGGAGCAACTGAGGGGAGATCAGAGGAGTGCTTTGTGAGAGTTCTGGCTGTTTGGGGGCCTGCTATGGGGTTGAGCAGCGAAAGACGAAAGGATGCGTACCATTGAAGATGGAGACGGTTGCTGCACACAACAAGCATGCACAAGTCTGTATGGATGGGAGAGAATTTCAGCATAGATTTTGAGAGATGGGAAGGAACTGACATGAATTTGGTTTGAATTGGTTGATAGTAAGTTTTCAGGGAGCCAAGAGGCATAGGACTGAGAGGCATAGGGGTAGTGAGAGGAGTGCTCAAGAATGAATGGTTGTGTCATGATATTGAGGGGCAGGTAAGGGTTCGAGATGGTTGTTTTGGGAGCGAACCGGACATGTTGTATCTTGTCGTGGGACTGAGAGTAGAGGTAGGTGGGGAGGCGGCATGAGGAAAGAGATCTCTGGGGTGTGTCGCACTGCGAAGATGCATGTGGAGAAGGTGGAGCTTGATTAAAAGAATGCGTAGGGAAGACAACAAAGTGAAGATGGGCAGAGTGTTTATCATTTGGTAATTGAAAATGGGAAAGGGATGAATCATGTAAATTCTGTCTTGCGTAGAGGTATGAGAGAGGGGATGCGCACAAGGGGGGAGAGGGTATGGTGGAGGGCTCGAGAGGGTGATAGTGAATGAGGGACACACCTTAGGGATTTGTGGGGGTGTGCCCAGCGTTGCTTGTGGGGCTCATTGCCAGCAGTCGCAACCATGGGCGAGTGTGCGAGTGGGGCTGTTCCTGCCGCTTGCATTGTGGGGGCAGTGTTGGGCGTTGTCGCCATGGCCGGGCAAGTGCGGCTACGCGCTGCACGCGAGGTAGCAGCCTGGCGATGTGGGTTGGGGGGTAACTGGTGAATAGTGCGGGAGATCAGAGCTTGCAGGCTGGCGTACGGGGCCTCTCTGGGGATGAGGAGGGAGGTTGGCACCTGGGAGGTGTCTACAGTCTTGGCAAGCTTGTCGAGGTGTGTCGGAGACTCTGTGATATGCTCAGATAGTTCTTTCAGGGTATGGCCGTGGGCGTTGTGGCATCTCTTGAAAAGACAGAACCAAAGTTCTGTCTTCTTCTTGACGCTTGATACGGCAATGCCGAGGTTGGTGCACAGATGGTCGATCAGCCAGCAGGATTTGAACTCTTTCACTGCAAACATACAAGGAAGAACATAAGGTGTGAGGCATAATGTCGAAGGTGAGAGCATGTGGATCCATAACCAGAAGCAAACATTCCTTACAATTGATCACGTGGACATTGTGGATAGTGAGATCTGCAAAGCTGCTTGGACGGCGATGTTCGTTGAGAAAGAGAATATGTGTAGCAGTCTGGTGATTGTGACCACAAAACTTGCAGGTGTAGGTAGAGATGTTGATGAGTATCGGCTTGGCATTAGGGGCATACTTGATGGTTTTAGGGACACGTCCAAAGTCTTTGTCTGCAGGGTGACGAACAGCAATGGCCTTGAGAGTGCCATTGCGAGCTCCAGTAAGTGGGTCTTCAAAGTGGTGGAGGTGAATTAGTTTCTGGAGATACGGGTGGGTTGCAAGTACTATGGTGAGCTGGGTGAACAGGACGGTGATGTTTTCCACAGTATAGCTGTCTGGCCTGTGCCTGATGACGATGATGGGATCCTTTGGCCAACGAGCCAGGTGGTCTTCAAGGTCTGGGCAGGTCTTGCGGGCTCCGTTAATGAGGACCATACGAACCTTGTTCTCCTGCGCGCGGAATGGGAGCGTACGCATGGCGCGTGTCATGACGCCTGCGTCTGCTTCTGGGAGAATCAGAAAATCACTAACATATTTTTTGCGATATCGATGGATGCTCTCTGCCCGTTGCGTCACGATCTGGCTGACGTATTCAGCTGAAAATTTCTTGTCTGGGATGAACTTTTAAAGGAAAGATTTTGTCACTGCTGAGCGAATGTGGGCCATTTACAGCGGGGACAAGGAGATATAGGAGACGGCCTGCTGCCGAAGGGTGAAGGGCAAAGGGCATCATGACCACAGTCTCTCAGCTGGAGAAGGTCTTGGGGTAGTGTCCCCAAAGGGGGGTGAGAGGTTCTGTTGACTGGGGCTGTGGGCAGTTCAGCTCCATGGATCACCTGGGGGCTTTGTTCTCTGGAAAGTGGTTTCCATTGTTGTTGGCAAGGAGGCCTTGAAGGTTAGTGGGTGGCCGAGGTCCAGAGCGTGTGGGAGCTGCCGGGATGGGAATGGGGAATGTGGAAGGGCCTGGTGTGGGCGGGGGTGGGTTGGTTGCGGAAGCGTACACAGGGGGTTTGGGTAGCACAGGTGAGGGTGTTGGGGTGGTGTTATTTCCAGGGGCCAAGGGACCATGTTTTGTGTCCGTGTGGGCAGGGGCCGTGGAATCGCCATCCTGCAGGCCAGCAGGCTAGGTGGACTCCATTGGCTGATTTGGGGGGTTGTTTGGAGGGCCCAGATGTTGGGGGTTGAGGGAGGCCAGTTGGGGGGAAGCGGTCATGTTAGAGATACCTCCTGCCGTGTTTGAGGCCGGGGCAGGGGGGTGGGGGCCATGGTTCTCTGTGGTCTCTTCTGTGTCGGGGTCTGGGGAGAAACTGCGTTTGCATGAGGAGGCTTGGGAGATTGAAGATTCCGTTCCTGCTGGAGCAAGGAATATTTTACCGTCCTCAAGTAGGACGGCCTGGAGCTCTGTCATGTTGATGTCAGGTTTGCCATGGCAGTTAAAAGGAGTGATGTTTGTGGTATGAGAGGCGCTGTGCGCCTACTGGCTCATCTCGGTCCTAGTTTGTAGGGACACGTCAGCCAGGTTTAGGGGTAGCCGGAGAGGGTGAGGGAGGAAGGGATGAGACGGTTGTGGGTGCATGCTGGAAAAGGGTGAGAGCTCTTGGTTGAGATTATATGGGGGAGGGGTGATGGAAATCGGGGCAGCTCTCAGGGAGGTGATCAGGCTCACCAAGAGCCGCCTATGCAGGACCAACTGTTTGTGAGAGGGAGTTGCAGGTTGCACAGACAGAAATTACGGAGGCGAATGTAGGTTTGCAATGAACCCAAATGTCTGAATTGACTATTGAGTGAGAAATTGCATTAGCACAGATTTCTAAAAAGCCTAATTACGTCTCATTTGGCACATGGAGCTGGAAGAACCACTCTGTCAACGTTCAACTCGTAGCGCACTCCTAGCCTAGCGGGATGAGCGGCAGTCACACTCTCACACAAGAGAATTACCATCCCTGCCATGTGCACAACCAATAATCTTGGTGGGGACCTTCCTTGAATCTCCCTGAAGGTCCTCCTGCCGCCTTTCAACCTTGAAGGCCGCTCCAAACCTCCCTGGCCAATAATTGTGGCCGTCATTGGTGCTGGTAGTGCAGGAGCCGTCACTTGAACCGGACCCATTGCCACCAAACCTTGAAAATCCATATCTCCCTCAAACGGACTCCGAATCGANGCGGCAGTCACACTCTCACACAAGAGAATTACCATCCCTGCCATGTGCACAACCAATAATCTTGGTGGGGACCTTCCTTGAAGCTCCCTGAAGGTCCTCCTGCCGCCTTTCTACCTTGAAGGCCGCTCCAAACCTCCCTGGCCAATAATTGTGGCCGTCATTGGTGCTGGTAGTGCAGGAGCCGTCACTTGAACCGGACCCATTGCCACCAAACCTTGAAAATCCATATCTCCCTCAAACGGACTCATAATCGAGTTCCGTAAAGTGCTAAAGAACCAGCAAAACATCCTCTATTCACTTTTGTGACCTGATGATTTTTATCGAGCAACCCACTTTGGAGAGGGCGACGCACTCTTGCTTCTTGCTCCTCCAACTGATTGTACCTCCCCTGAGTACAAACACGAACCCACTGGTCGACCTCCTTGTGGCCATGTCACCTCCCCAATCTACATCGCTGTAGACGATGAGGATGTAGCAGTTGTTGCCGTTGAAGGTGAAGCAAAGGCTGCTGCTGCTGCCAAGGTAGCGCAGCACACGCTTGACCGCCTTCCAATGCGGCACGCCCGGATTTGCGCAAAACTTGCTGCGCACTCCCACTGCTTGGCTGGGGTCAAGGCGCGTGCCGACTGCTGCGTACATGAGGCTCCCAACTGCTGCTTGGTACGGCACTGCTTCTATGCGGCTGCTCTCTTGCGTGCTGCGGGGAGTCTGCGTCATGCTCAGCTTTGCTCCCACTTCCAGTGGTGTTGCAGCCTTGCACGCTCCTGCCATGTTGAAGCGCTTGACGATGTTGCTCGCGTACATGCTCTGCGACAACTCCAAATTCAGCTGCTGCCGGTCGCGCTTGACCTGAAGGTAAAGATTATCCTCCTTGTTCGCTTTTGCAAGCACACGGCCTGCACGGGCAGAGATGGTGCAGCCAACATTCTCAAAGCAAACCTGTATGCCTTCGGAGATGAGAGATGAGAGAGAGAGAGAGAGAGAGAGAGAGAGAGATAGAGAGAGAGAGAGAGAGAGAGAGAGAGAGAGGGAGAGAGAGAGAGAGNGCTTGACCTGAAGGTAAAGATTATCCTCCTTGTTCGCTTTTGCAAGCACACGGCCTGCACGGGCAGAGATGGTGCAGCCAACATTCTCAAAGCAAACCTGTATGCCTTCGGAGATGAGAGATGAGAGAGAGAGAGAGAGAGAGAGAGAGAGATAGAGAGAGAGAGAGAGAGAGAGAGAGAGAGAGAGAGAGAGAGAGAGAGGATGTTAGCTGCCAGCCCCGGAACATGGAGCACCCCCTTCACACAACGTTCCACATGCTTACCCTCAACAGAAGCACAAAACACAATCTCACCCTCCCCAACTGCCATTTGTACATGGTTGTCCCCCATGTACACCCGACGAGGCTTGATGGTGGTGTAGACGACGAACCACTCCCGGCGATACGTCATGTGCCGCGTGGCTCCCGAGTGTATGATCTAGAACAAGGCGGTGTTGTCCAAGATGTGCAGGGCCCGGATGGTGGTAAAAAATCTACTCTCCCAATCTGCTACGTTCGTGGAAGCGTCGGAATGCTTTCCCACTCCCACTCCAGCCGCAAGGTCCGCCTTCTTCTTCCGGGATTCCCGCGCCCAATGGCTGCTTCTTGCAGTAGTGGCAATTCCCCTTCTTCTTCCCTCCTACACCATTGCCCCTGGTTGGTGCAGCACCACCCCCATGACCAGAGTTGGTGATGAGAGTGACGTCCAGTCCACTTCCGCCCTCCTCTCCCTTGCGTCGCTCCTCCTCAAACAGCAGGCTCTCCTCCACATCATTGAGGGAGAGATTGTCGTCGAGCTGGTCCAAGGCAACAATGAGAGGAGTGTAACTGATAGGAAGGTTAGAGAGGATGGTTAGCATGAGCACACGCTCCTTGACAGGGTCCTAAATCGCAGCAAGCTGGTCAGAGAGAGACTTCACCATGTTGATGTAGTCAATCATGGATCCAGACTCATCCATCTTCACAGTGTGAAAGCGACAACACAGCTGCATGTTCATGAGGATTGACTTGCAAGCATAGGTGGAATCAAGATTTTTCCAAACCTCCTTTGGCGTGATGATGCCATGGATAAGGAGTTGCTGCCGTTTGGCGAGGTGGAGGTAGATGGTTGCGAGGACGCGGTCACGCTTCTCGCGGTAGATACGGGCCTCGCCAGGAGAGAGGGAGATTTCTGCTGGTTCCTTCTCCTTCTCATCCACCTGGCTCCACAGACCCTTCTCCACCAGCACCATCTTCACATTGTTGCTCCAGTTGAAGAAGTTCTTGCTTTCAAACTTGGCGATGTTGACGGCGGCCACCACAGAAGTGGATGTCGCTATAGTAGTGTAACGTTCAGCCCACAAACAGTTCTCTCACAAAACAGGGTGCAAGGAATGCCTCAATGATGAGACAAAGCCTTGTTCTAGCTCTGATACCACTGATGGAAATTGGGGCAGCCCTCAAGGAGGTGATCAGGCTTACCAAGAGCCGCCTAGGCAGGACAAAATGTTTGTGAGAGGGAGTTGCAGGTTGCACAGACAGAAGTTACGGAAGCAAATGTAGGTTTGCAAAGAATGCAAATGTTTGAATCGACTCTTGAGTGAGAAATTACACTAGCACAGCATTCTAAAAAGCCTACGTATGCCTCATTTGGCACATGGAGCTGGAAGAATCACTCTTTCAAAGTTCACCTCCTTGCATACTCCTAGCCTAGCGGGATGAGCGGCAGTCACACTCTCACACAAGATAATTACCATCCCTGCCATGTGCACAACCAATAATCTTTGTGGTGACCTTCCTTGAAGCTCCCTGAAGGTCCTCCTGCCGTATTTCTATCTTGAAGGCCGCTCCAGTCCTCTCTGGCCAATAATTGTGGCCGTCATTGGTGCTGGTAGTGCAGGAGCCGTCACTTGAACCGGACCCATTGGCACCAAACCTTGAAAACCCATATCTTCCTCAAACGGACTCCGAATCGAGTTCCGTAAAGTGCTAAAGAACCAGCAAAACATTCTCTATTCACTGTTGTGACCTGATAATTTTGATCGAGCAACCCACTTTGGTCACTTTTTTTTTGGCACCCCATATCCAACAAGGGGAGGGAGAGACGGGGGGGAGCGAGAGAACCTGGCTTGAGGGATATGGGACTGTGGGGGAAGCGGGCCAGAAACAGGCCACTTTTTGTGGCCAAAGAGCTGACACGTGGGAGGGAATACAAATGGGTGATGGGGGGGTGGCAAGGCAACATACATCTAGTGCTCTGTAGGCCAAAAACATCAAGTGGTCATAAAAAAGTGCTCTGTTCGGATTTAGTATAAGCGGCTGGTATGAGTCTCTGTACCGAGGCAAGATACATTGTGAACTTAACAGGCTTTGGAGAAGGGAGGGGGGCGTAGGGAAAGGGGGATATACCTTGCTTGGAAGAATAGAGGTGGGTTCATGGGCCCCACATCTTGGTCGCTTCTGGTCAGGCCAAAGGGGGTGCGCAGAAGTACTCCAGCGATGATGGAGTGAGGAGGTAGGAGTTTCTGGCCGGAGGGGGGGCGTGGGTGTCGTAACTCTGGGTAGCAGAGGAGCTGTGCGGTTTGAGTTTGTAAGTGAGTTGGATAGATCCAGATTGTCTCCCATTTGCATAGATTCTGGTTGGACGGGAGACTGAAGTTACGGTTGTGAGACAGGGTCTTTCCGTCCTAAACGGGTTTTCAGATCGAGTGAGTGGTGGGGCATGGTGCAGCCGGGCATGTCTGTGTGGGAAATGTCGCTGCCGGGATGACGGAAAGGCTTGTGAGCTTGCAGGGCTACAACCTGTGCGGCTAGCTGGAAATCATTGGGGTGTGCATGATGCAGGTGCTTGAAAACTTACTGTGGACTGCCTAGACTGACGTTGGCAGTGGCGAGGGCACGGAGAATGCCGTGGTGGCTGTCGGTGAGAGGGGGACTGAGGAGCTTCCGTGTTCTGATTCTGTTCACCCTAATGTGGGTGCGTTGACGTGGTGGTTTGGTCAACCATTTGCAGGGTTTGCGGCTGCTGAGTGTGTTTCTTAGTGATGCACAGAATGTAATGACCGGTGGCCAGAGGTTGACAAAGAGAGCAAAAGCCGTTTTTGCTGACAAGATTGTTTTAGGAGGAGCAGGAGGGAGAGGGATTGATTCACAGTAGTTGGGTTGGGGCTGCGAAGAGGGGCTGACAATAGGGGGTAGTAGAAAGAGCAGAATGAAAAAGAACCATGCAGACTTGCCTAGGTGGGGGTGACTCAGGCAAGTAGATTTCTTATGTTTTCATGCGTGCGGGGTTGCCCTGCGAGGGTCGCAAGCAGCGTCCTTCGCTCCAGTCGCCCATCATCTGGTCCTTCACCGGGGCCACGTCGGAGGCTCCGCACCTGGTGGCGCCTGCGAGTGTTCGGTTTCAGCACCCATCGGTGATCATGAGAGGTCCGAGTGGCGACTATTGGATAGGTCCAGGGTGGCGGGAGCGTCTAGCCAGCACAGAGCAGCATCGACGTGAGGGTTCCGGGGTGATGGATACATCACGAGTAGGGTGAAGTGGAAAGATCAGAGCGGGTACATGAATCTCATTAATCAAGTTTCCCACTTCTTACACATGAGTCTGATGAAGACCATTTCTGCGTTTCATTAAGAATTCTTCCGCCATTCATGCTTCAATTCTTTTTCCATTGGGGATTCGAACAGTTGATCATCCATTCAAAAGTGTCTTTTTCATGCCGCCGTGCATCGACTGCAGAGCCCCAATACCGAAGCCCACTCCGTGCCTAGCTTTTGCACAAGCACCCGTTGTTCCGCCAAGAGGAACGTGGATGGTTCACAGGGATGAGGTGCAGAGCAGAAGAAGATTGGATAATTTTTGTTTAGAAGGAAGTGTACTTCGATGAAAAGTGTCGAACAGGTCAAGCACATTCACATAATATCAAGGAAAAACGAGGCATATGCTGTTACCTCCCAGACATATACGAGTCCCTTAACTCCGCGAGTGGGAATTTCTATACATACATTTGTGGCCCACTGTACGTTGTCATCATGAATTTTACAGCATTTGGCCGAGGGCATATTGGCCACCTTCCTCGAGCTCCGGTGTTCCTTTCTCGAAGAATGTGGCAACTTCGAACACTTTCTAAATGGTCGGTAAAAGTATCTTGAATCGTATCAATGTTTCAATACTGTGTGGTTGACTTACTGATGGTGCTAGACTGGGGCTCAAAGCCCCAACCTTTAAGTAGAGCTTCTTAACACGACCTCACAGTACGACCTTGCATGCGCTGTTCGGCTCAAACAACGAAGACCCAACATACGCCTAATTATGATTCTTGCTGCTGTACCTATGCGCTGGACGTGTTCAAACTTGTCACAGAAGTACACTTATTGCGTAATACAAAATATGGATTTTCCCCAGTTTCTTGAATCGTCTACTGCGCCGCACCTCATCACTGTGAACCATCCACATTCCGGTTAGGGTAACAATTGGTATCATAGCGCAGCAGCGCTGGTAAGGCAGTCAGAACATTAACTACAAGGTGACATCCTCGCAGGATTCTTCAGCACATCTCCACCGCTGAAGAATTTGCAAACATTACAAAAACAGTGAACGATGGGAGTGCACCCAGCGACGAGCAGCAGTAACCGGCAAAGACTCCAGTGATGGAGGATCAGCAGCACGCGAACAATGACGCTATTCATGCAAACTAGATAGCTGCAACGACTTTCGCCGCAAATGGCACAACACCGACAACCCCGATGGTGACGGACCCCTCGGGCTCAGTGAACCATCTGTCCCCACACTTGCGTGCCAGGTCGACACCTGGTGCAATGGAAGGCATCGACCGACAGGCACACATCAGCAATGAACTATATTAGAAGAGAGCCTCAATGCCCATCTGCTCCAACAACTCAACACGACATTGGAGGAGCTATAGAATTTGCGCCTGCAGGAAGCAGTGCTCGTTGAGAGAAATATTCAACTCTCAAGTGAACTATTGGATGGTTAATCATGTGCTTTTTATACACTGTTGGATGTGTGTATTAAGAACTGTTACTGTTTGAAGTTTCCAGGTACCTTGGTTGTCTACCCTAACATGTTTGTTCACTCAAATTTTGATGAAGAAACCCTTTACATAATTAATAAAGTAATATGAATGAATCATTAAGAGAATAATCTCAAGGATGTAATAATATCATAACGGTTCATTACAGGTTTTTCGAAGAGTTCACTTAGTGGCATACTTAATGTCCTAGTTTATTCCAAAAAACCCAAAATCTTGTTTACAACATTCATGTTCAATGGGTTTAGCGGGCGCATTATTGAAATCCAGCCTGTCGGTGTCTGTAACCTCCCCCCCCCTCCCCCAACCAGCAAATTGTACCGGCGATGTCTATTGGGACGTGTATGTGGTAGGGACGAGAAAGCGTACACAAATGTATGAGGGCGTGATTAGGTTCTTTGTATATTATCTCGATCGAATACAATTGTGTTTACGAATTGACTTCCCCATGATACACATCCCCATTCATTCGTCCAATACACTTCTCACCTTGGGGGGAGGGGCGGATTCCGGTCGTCGACACTCCGACCTCATCACCGACCCCCCCCCCCCAAGAACATTCAAAGTGCATTGGGTGAATGTATTGGATTGTGAACCTCAAAAAGTATCGGAGTTGGGAGAAAAATGTACACCTGTGAACAAAATGAAATGCATTGGCGACAAGGTTTCGTGCATAGATGCGCCTTCATCGATGGACGAAACCGTTTGGAACAGACATAGTTATGGAACCAGCCTCCCCCCTCCCCCCCTGTGCCCCGATTGTATATTGGCGATGTGTTGAGGCGTGTATCTGGTCGACCGGATAACAAGTACACAAATGTACGTACAGGACAATGTTTTGGTTTGTTGACATTTCTCTAGGTTCAATAAATTTGTGAACTTCCATGATTGGCCATCACATACCCTGTCCGATACATCCACCCAATAAATTTCTGCATGGGGGGGGGGGGGGGGGGTGGCTGGCATGTGCTGAACCACATCTCGTACCCCCCCCCCCCATTTGCTGAAAATGTATTGGTGAATGAACATCTTGAAGTATGCAGGTAGCGAAAAACGTGTTCACTGGTGAACACCGCCTGGAACGTTCAAAAAGTCGTCTGTTTATATGAAGCAATATTTGAGAAAGGTCTTGTATTCAAATGACCTCAATGTGTCTTTTGGTTAATGTAAAAAACTGTTCAGGCTTGAGGGATGCTCGATTTGCCTTCGAGCGAGTTTTGTTTTGAAAATATGTCTCACAATTTTGCCTCACCTCATTCTTGCGACTTTTATGAACTTATGCATATACTGACAATATATTTTTAGGAAAATTGACTGAAGGAGGTATGTGCAGGTTTTTGTCGAATGAATCGCCGTTTTCTGAGCATTTTTTTTTTGCACGGAATCATGCAATCCTCCAGGTTGAAGCTGTTCGTTTAAACTCTGTGCAATATCCACAAATATCTTTAGTCAGAAATGCTTATGCAGTGAACGGAGCTCGTCTACTGAAGTGAGCAGCGAGCAGAACAGGTTCCATCCGTGAGGAAGAAAAGTAGGTTTACGGTCCCCTATATGCTTGTGATCGACATCCAAAATCTACAACTTTATAGGATCGAGCACTTATGAAGCTGGTTTTGATATACCTACGAGCGGATGTCAAATTTTCTGTATGGACTACGACTCTTTGATGCTGTTTTAGGTTTCATCGAAGAAAGACAAAACTGAACATTTTCGTCTTAAAAAAATATAACGATGTTTATTTGTTTTCTAGTATTGTGCGTGGAGAATCCCCTGACAATTCTGTGTTGTTGAAAGGAAGTTTGTTGATTTTTTATCTAATACTAAGCACACATGATATCTTTGATACCTTCTACCGGGGCCACAAAGAGCTTCATCCAAAAAGTAATGAAGCTTCTCACGACCTTCCTCTTCCTATACAATTGTCATGTACACAGAAACTTCAATGCATTTTTTAGGGGTAATTGGTCATAAACGAGCCTCAAGGTCGCCCAGCGTCCCACGAACTGTTCAACCGTGCAAACTCAAAGGGGCTGACCGCGAGGATGTGGCTGACGAGTTTGGGGGTGTACTTTACCGCCGCTGTGGACAATAACAATAAATGTATGATTGACCTCGCGGAATGGCTTTGAGTTGGTGGTCTGATCTAAAGGCCATCCAACAGCAATAGGAGACCGATGGAGCCAGATTAACGGCTCACACGACTGCCCTCATATCTTCAACTCTAGGCGGTGTACCTCTCAAGCAGATCAATCCAACGTGGCACGACTCTCTGAATCCACCGGAGGAATAGAATGACTTCGCTCGCCATCCTTGCCTACTTTTAAAAGATGAACGAGAAGTCTGACGTACGGTACAGAATTGCACCCCTATGTTAGTAGTCCATCGTGACAATGTACACACAGAGTTTTCACAAAATCATCATCAGTAACGACCTTGCCCCCGACGAACTCTGTTTTTTTACTACAAGAATGGACTCAAGCGAGATATCTGGTGAGCAGTTTCCATATTTTCCATCTAATACAACATTCCGCAAATGATGGCAGTAGCCAATGGCATCAAAGGCACCGGCAACAATGCTTGGGTACAGGAATCATACGGCTGGCAACCCCAAGGTCACAATTCTTATCTTGGCGGAGTGAAATTCATTTCAAAGGGAAACTTGTCTCTGATGGAGATTGACTTCCTGGATCAATGTGATCAACGGCTCTACGAGACTTGCGGAAGCCAGGGTACATGTCATGCGACTGTCAGAAACTAAAGCAATAGGTGAAAAAAGGGAGAAAGTCGAAGAGAAAACATGAGGAGTCAGAAAACAGTAAAGGGCACGAGTAGACAGCGGAACTCATGTCCGGCCGGAAAAATCTACACTGACCAACAACCCATCTGAGCGGCTCACATCGCCCCATATGAGGTTTCTTCAGATTGCAAAATTTGACAATGGGCACAAGGACGAGCAATTGGCGACAATGCTATGGGTACAATTGAGAGATTGTAAAAGTTGCAGAATGGTACCGGTACTAGCAGATGGAGGAGCTTCTTATAGTTCTGTAAGCAACGACATGGTCTAGAAGCTGACTTTGCAGACCTAACTACGAGTGTTTTGTGGGAAAAGCGTCACCAAATGACAATAGATCCGTTGACTTCATGAACCTTTCTGACTATAATGTAGAGATATGCTCAACGTAATGGTCTGGAGAACTTGTCCAATGAGTGACCACAAAATCATCCTCGGCAGAAATTTTCTGTATTGGCACAATCTATAGGTGGACTAGAACAATGGATCCATAAATGTCAGCATAAATGGTAGAAAATGACACCTGCCTCTGGTTGAGCAACCCACGACTTTGTGGCGGGTTACGGGCAACAGCAAAGAAAGTCTTAGCAGTCGTAAATTGCAAGCCGATATCTTTGGATGTGGCCAATAGATATCTGCGATGTGGGGCTCAAGCAATGCTAGTCCACGTGTTGACAGGGGAAGTATAGAAATAGCAGTATTTGAGTCGACCACATTGGCCTCGATACCTGACAAGTTTGAAGCTGTTCCGAAAGAGTTTGTACCGCTCGTGGATGTGTTTGAAGGGATGTTATCTGATGAACTGCCCGAAGAGCTACCTTTTGAAACAAAACCTCGATCACTAGATAGACATGAAGCTGGGTAGCAGACCGACGGCTAAGGGAACCTATCTAATGACTGACCACGTGGTGATTGTACTCAAAAGGCAGTTGTACGAGATGCTTGGTTAGGAATTCATTAGACCCTCCACGTAACCCTTCGCAACACTTTTCATTTTTGTAAGAACAAAACCTGGAGCAATGCGGATGTGTGTGGCCTACCGGACGTTGAACGACATTGCCAAAAAAAATTGCTATCATCTCCGCGAGCAAATGAGCTTTTTGACCAACTTTGCGGGGCACGAATTTTCACCAAAATTGACCTGCACAACTATTCTCATCAGATCCGGGGATCTGATAAGGACATCAAGAAGGCGGGGTGCCGGCATGAGATACCGGCACTTCAAGTTCACGGTTATGGCGTTTGGACTCATGAATGCTTCTGCAATTTTCATGGCAGCAATGATTAATATTTTTTACCAGTACCTCAGCAAATTTTGTGTCATAAATCTCAATGAGAACTTGGTCTATAGCCACACCGCAGAGGACAACAATGGACATCTCCAAACTTTTCTTCAGATTTTGCAAAGAAAGAAATTCTACACAAAGCTCTTTAAATGTGGCTTGGTTGCTGTTCTATTGATTGTTTGGGCCTCATCATCAGCGGCGGACGGATCACCATGGACCCAAAGAAAGTGGAGGTAGTTGCTGATTGGCTGATGCCGACCATCATTCGGGCCGTCCTAGAAGCTTTGGTCGTCTGCAGCTACTGTTATCGATTTATAATGGACTACGTACAGGTGCCAGCGCTTGTCTCAGATCTCACTCGTAGAACCATCGAGTGGAGTTGGAGAGACAGTGAACAAGAATCGTATAACTGTTTGAGAAACACTCTGACATCGTCGCAAGCCGTACGATTGGCGGATCCAACGGTGGACAAAGTCATGGCCATCAACACGTCCGATGAAGAAATAGGGGCAGTTCTCCTCCAAGACAACGGGAATGGTGGGAAATTGGTTCCATACATGCCACAAAAGCTATTCATGCCAGAGCTAAAGAAAGCATGTGCTCACAGTCCTGGTGCACAAGAAAGCAATGCTCGCAGTCCTGCAAGTATTCAAAACGTGGCGGTGCTATTTGGCATGTCAGCGATGCATCGTCTGCACTGACCATCCTGTGCTAAAATATTTCAAGACAACTGATTTTGACTCGTCAACAAACTTGATGGATGGAGTTCTTTGAGTCTGACATCGACTTCAACATCATGCCAGAGATCCACCTTGATGGCTGAGATCAACACGCTACTCATCAAACGAGACCTGTATCTTGCGAGGCTGTTCACAAAGGGCTGCAAGGAGTTTGGGGGTTATGACAAGACCAAGTTTTGGTTCCACGGTGATTCACTCACCGGGTCTTCATAGCATGGAGAAGAGAATTACGATGGGTGTGTTGACACGGTGTGCCCCTTGCCATGAGTGCCGTTGATCGTACTCCCTGGTTCGACCACTGAGGAGTGGTCGAACACCTGATCTGACTTTAGATTTGGATTTCTTGGATTTTTCCACGCAGGATCGAGCTTTGAATCGCTCGATTTGAGTGAGTATTCAGAAAGTTAGCCTAGCCCGAAAAACGGGTGTTTGGTGGGTGGAATCTGGTACCCGCCATGGGTGGGGGGATATTCCACCGCCAGGGATCCGAGTTCGTCTCCAACGGCCCCCAAATGCACCAGGGCCATAAAGGAAGCAACCAGAAGACTCTCCTTGACCAGGGTGAACTTCCCCTTGACTTCTGGGCGAGGAAAGGCGCTTCGACGGGTCATCGTCGAAGCGCCTCCCGTTGCCTAGAGTGCAAGACCAGGTGGGCGGCTCCACCAAGGGTTACTTCGACGGCCGTAGCAGGGGCTCTACTGCTCCGTTTTGGGCGTGCTTGGATGCGTTGGAAAGCTTAGATCACAGGCTATAAGGATCTGATGTAATCTCACTATGCCAAGTAACAAAAACGTGTTTCGATTCAGATCTACTGAAT
>SZWC01001071.1:77209-121983 GCA_023375785.1 Penium margaritaceum | reverse complement strand
CCAGGGATCCGAGTTCATTCCTAATGGCCTCCAAATGCACCCGGGGCATGAATGAGGTGACCATAAGGACCTCCTTGACCAGGATGAACTTCTCCTTGACTTCTGGGCGAGGAAAGGCGCTTCGACGGGTCATCGTCGAAGCGCCTCCCGTTGCCTAGAGTGCAAGACCAGGTGGGCGGCTCCACCAAGGGTTACTTCGACGGCCGTAGCAGGGGCTCTACTGCTCCGTTTTGGGCGTGCTTGGATGCGTTGGAAAGCTTAGATCACAGGCTATAAGGATCTGATGTAATCTCACTATGCCAACTAACAAAAACGTGTTTCGATTCAGATCTACTGAATGCGACGTGTTTTGCCCACTCACATCCGTGATCCTTGTGCTCCACACTCTTCACCATTGGTGTCCCTTGGCTGTCCCAAACCTTGGTAGTGTGAACCAGCAAGAGCTAGGCATCCTTGAGGGTGCCTCCACATCCACTAGATCCAACAAAGGGTTATGGGCCCACGTGCCTAGAAGGACCCTAGCTTCTCAACTTGCACGCTACCGCCGCGCGCCACGACAATGACCGAGCAAGAGAGCATCACCGACGTCCTCTTGGCTGACGGGAGGGACTTCCCCTTGTGGAGGTGGACCATGGAGGTCTATCTTGATGACAAGGGACTGCTTGAGCTGGTCAGAGGTGAAGAGAGAGCTCCTGCGGCGTCTGCGACGGCCGAGGAGGTGGAGGCGTTCGAGAAGCGCAACAACGAGGTGCTTGCTCTGATCGCAACTACGTTGTGCCCGGCACAACGTGCGCATGTCCAAGGATGCACAAAGGCCGCGGAGGCTTGGGCATGGCTCTGCAACGCACACGACCCGTCGTGTCTTCAGCAACGTCTCCTCCTTATCAAACGACTTTTCACCCTCCAAGCCGATGAGGAGACCAGCCCGTCGGAGCTCGTGCAAGAGGTCAAGTCGATGGTGTCCCGCTGTCATCAGGCGGGATGGGCCATCAACTCCCAATTGCAAGTAGCGGCGCTCCTCCTGGCCCTTCCTAACAGCTGGGCCTGTACGATCACCAGTGATGGTGATCTACGGGATAAAATGCTGACGTTCGAAGAGGCGGCACAAGTGGTGTGCGACCGGTGGACCAAAACCACCGTGGCGGAGCAAAGGACGATGTCCGCAACATCAGCCCTGATCGTCCGCTCTCAAAGAGGAGAGGGAGATCAAGGTGAGGAAAGGACACGTCCATACCGTGCCAAGAAGGGAGAATGCCATCAGTGTGGCCAGGAGGGCCACTGGAGAAAGGACTGCACAAGGGGAGCTGCGGATCTGGTCATGAAGGTGGTAGAAGGGCAGCAGACCAATGTGGCGGTAGCCGACTTCGTACGCTCCACAAGGGGAGCAGAGATGGTAGAACCTGAGGCAGGTGAGCGGCAGGCGTGTTTGGAGAGAGGAGGCTCCAACAGGCCCCAAAAGGGGACCTGCTACAAGTGTGGCCAGCGGGGTCACTGGAAGGCGACGTGCAGAGCGGAAGCCGTGGACTCCGACAAGCGTGTCGGGAGAGGACGGCAGGCCGAAGCAGTTGTCGACACTCCATGCACTAGTGATCAGCTCCATGTTGCGGGAGCTGATGTGGTCGGGGACCACGAGGCATTCCGTGGGCATGCAACCTCCACAACCTCCAAGTGGGAGTAGAAGGCGAAGCAACAAACAGGGGCTGTCGCCATACATCACAATGGAGGTGATGTGCTCCGAGGAGGCAAAAAGCAGGTGGAGGAGTCGGTCGGGAAGAAGGGCGCTGCGGCAAGGAGGCTTGAAGCGCCTGACCTGGCGAAAGAGGTGCTGTCCGTGAGTCACCTCGTTGAGGAAGGACTCGAAGTGACTTTCACAAGGAAGGGCTGCCTCCTAAAAGAGGAGGGCAGCGGACGTGTCGTGGCACGTGGCACACATAAAAAGAGGTGTGTACCGGATACGTGCCCACGTCCTTACGAGGAGCAGCCGTGACTCTGACGTGGACAGCCGTCGGAGCAAGGAAACGGTTGCAGCTGCGTCCAAGATGGGGCAACCTGAGGGTGTAGTGGGTGGTATGGAGGGTACCATCCAGGCTGGGTCGGGAATTCTGGACCACAAGGCATGCCATGCAACGGGACGCCGAGTGATGGGTGCACGGCCTCCAAAGGAGGTAAGAGAAGTGGTCCAGGTGGCAGACCAGCCAGGAGAGAGCAACAACGGCAGGCGGCCTAGCTCTCCTAACGGGCAAAAGGGGCCCAGTGCTGCAAGAATGGTAAACCAGAGCTACAAGGTAGGCCAAACGGGCGCTGCCAATTTCCATGCGGGAGCGGTGGTGGCTGCGAGGAGAACCATGCAGCAAGACGAGGACGGCAAGGAGGTGCGTCCTCAAGGGGAGCACAAGGGGCTCTACACCTCATCAGAAGGGGAGCAGCTACGGCAGCGAATTGAGGGCCAAAATGTGACTGCTCAAGTGTTGGCATGGGGTGCCGGCAAGTCACGTGCACAGGGCTCCTCCTCACGGACTGAGAAGAAGGAGAGCGGCAGCAAGTGGCTGAGCTCTCCATCGGAGCAAAACATGCTCCAAGCGGCTGAGAAAAGGACCAAGCCGCAAGATGCGGTCAAGGCGTTGGTGGCTCCAAGTCCTCAAGGAGGAGGAAAAGCACTCAAGGGGTATGGAACGGAGGATGCGGCGTGCAGGCCGGCATCTCCGGCATCCGCAAACAAGACGGATGAACCATGCAACATGCATAGGTTGGGAGAAGGGAGTCTCATCTCCGATTCTCCAACTTCTCCCAAAGAGGGAGAGATTGTGCATGGGGAGTGCGGCGAGGGAGCCGAGACCAAAGGACCAGCACCGGAAGCCATCTCCAAGGGGGAGAGGCATGCACGTTTGGGACATGCGGCGAGACAGCGGCAGCAGCATAGGTGGCGGCATAAGGAGCAGTCGCAGCTGCAGCACCACGGATCCCGCGAGGCTGGTTGCAACAAAGGGCGAGGCTGGCAGTGCTGGCGACAACAGCTTGGTCAAAATGGCACGCGCAGAGGCGGTGTCATCGAGGGCTAAGATCAGCACCAAGGAAGTACTACAGCAAGGTGGGGGAGGTGTGCAGCATGCTGGGTCAAGTTTGCAAGGTGTCGAGGGTGCTAAAAACACAATGTTGTCCAAGGCACACTAGGAGGCGCTTGAGGACTCAAAAGGGAGTCCGAGGTCTTTGAAGGCGGGGGAGGATTCCGTAAAGGATTGCGGGTCTCCCATGTGAGCGGGAGCAGTCCAGCAAGGAGGCAAGTGCTCCCAGGTCATCTCGGGGAGGTGGCCGACTGCCCCGGCAAGCAGCAATACCAAGACAACAAGGGTCACAAGGCAGGCCATGAGGGTGCTGCCAAGTCCCGTGGGCACAAGTGACGACAGCGTGGAGCAAGGCGTCCGCCGCTATGTGTTGTGATTGGTGGAGGGCAGCTAAGGAGAGTTGCACACAGTGGCAGCTTGGCCGGACAGCAGAGCATGGCAGATGTTCAAGGACAGGGCATCAAGGCTGCGGTGCAAGGGGGAGATTGTTGACACGGTGTGCCCCTTGCCATGAGTGCCGTTGATCGTACTCCCTGGTTCGACCACTGAGGAGTGGTCGAACACCTGATCTGACTTTAGATTTGGATTCCTTGGATTTTTCCATGCAGGATCGAGCTTTGAATCGCTCGATTTGAGTGAGTATTCAGAAAGTTAGCCTAGCCCGAAAAACGGGTGTTGGGTGGGTGGAATCTGGTACCCGCCATGGGTGGGGGGATATTCCACCGCCAGGGATCCGAGTTCGTCTCCAACGGCCCCCAAATGCACCAGGGCCATAAAGGAAGCAACCAGAAGACTCTCCTTGACCAGGGTGAACTTCTCCTTGACTTCTGGGCGAGGAAAGGCGCTTCGACGGGTCATCGTCGAAGCGCCTCCCGTTGCCTAGAGTGCAAGACCAGGTGGGCGGCTCCACCAAGGGTTACTTCGACGGCCGTAGCAGGGGCTCTACTGCTCCGTTTTGGGCGTGCTTGGATGCGTTGGAAAGCTTAGATCACAGGCTATAAGGATCTGATGTAATCTCACTATGCCAAGTAACAAAAACGTGTTTCGATTCAGATCTACTGAATTCGACTTATTCTGCCCACTCACATCCGTGATCTTTGTGCTCCACACTCTTCACCATTGGTGTCCCTTGGCTGCCCCAAACCTTGGTAGTGTGAACCAGCAAGAGCTAGGCATCCTTGAGGGTGCCTCCACACCCACTAGAGCCAACAGGGTACTAATGGAGTACTGCCACATCACCGTTCTAGATAGACACTTCAGCGAGGACGTGACGCTCAAGAAGCTGGTGAAGTAAAACTGGTAGGACAAGAAGGAGACAAATGTGGCAGCCTTCCGCAAATCTTGCCACACCTGTCCGTGGAAAAAATTGCGTCGGACGAGATCATCATGACTACTCCAAGCTCTCCCTGTTTTGATGGAGCCCTGGGTCGACATGTGAATGGACTTGGTGAAGGGATTTTCCACCACTCCCAAGGGATATGACACCATCCTCATGGCGGTGGACAGATTTTTAAAACATTTCACACTTGATCTTGACAACAACCACCGTCAACACAGAGGGAACATCATGACTATTTCCAAATCTGATCATCCGGCTACACGGCATGCCATGGACCAGCATCATAGACAGAGCTGACTACTACACTAGCCATTTTTTGGCGCAAACTAATGACGCGCGATTGTATTTGGATCAAGCTATCAACGACGTTCCATCCTGTTGGAAAATGAAGATCTCTCACGTCTGCCATCTGATCACAGATCCAACGGCATGAATGGAACAACCACAACTGCATCTTACTACACTCCTAGTTTCAGTTCCATCCGATGGCTGGATTTGCAGCAATGACCAAAAAGGAGAAAGTGACATAGATTATGCCAATATCAGGAAAAGTGGGACCGGCAAGCAGGGCTGACGACGGAAGAGTGAGACTGACAAACCAGTGCACGAAGTCAGACGACCGGCGATGACCAGTCGTGGATCAACGATGCGCAGGTGTCTGCGCAGATTGAGTAGACGCCACCCGTTGATCTCGCGCAAACACCGAACGTCCGCCAAAGACGAGTGCTCAATGACTCAAGTCATTGAGTGACGTCCGGTCAGTTGATGTGCCAGAAGTTATGAGGCATAAGACTACCGGACAGTCACTCCCGCGTTTTCTGTTCAGAATAGTGAGCCACCAGACCTTAGAATAGCATATAGTAGTAGGCAACTCTAGTTGTAGATAACTTTGTGTGTAGTTAACCGTTGTAGGCTTGCATCATACTGTTGGAATCAGCAAGAGACAGGCTAGTAGCCTGAGGCCTTGGTTTAGGCTCTTAACAAGTCTCCTGTGTGGAGTATCTCACTAAGTGCTTCGGCAATATGTGTAGGAGGAGTTCATGTGGATTTTCTGGAATTAATGAAGTTTGTTCTGGACTCCTGTCAGTGTGCACTCCATCTATGATTCAGTTGACCTCTAGGGCTGATCCTGTTTCCATTATGTGGTATCAGAGCAGGGGCCTACAAGCCAACTGAATCTGCCTCACAATGTTTTTGTGGGGAAGCATGTTTCTGTGTGACAAGTGCAAGCGTTTTTTCTTTGGCAGGGGCGTTACCAGCCACCTGACCATTTCAAGAGTGAAACCTTGATCAAGACCTCACAATTTGTAAATACATAATCACTACTCGTGTATTTACCTACACGAATCCCCTTCTTGAGTGCTTTACCAACTGCAGCGACAAAAGAAGCAGAAGCAACATCAGCAGCAGCCTGCGGGAAATCTATTCCTGATCGTATTTTTTGGGTTGAGCTTCAGAATGAAAGAGTTGTCAGCCACATCCTCAGGCTGCACATCCTCAAGCTGTTTGGGAATACTTAATCCAGATTCACATGGCATGGTGTCCCCGCCACTGCCTCCACCTTCACATGACATCGCACATGACAGATTCAAGGTTCCAATCCTCATTCGTCATGAATTCGACACCTATCAACTGTGGGCCTTTGACATGAAGCTCCTCCTCATGTCCATGGATCTCTGGTCGGTTATATTGCCAGAGGCCAATGATGTACCCGACCAACAGAATTCTAGTGCTTCAGAAATTTCTCACTGGCGACGTCGTCAATCAGCAGCCTATGCAACCCTTGGAATGCACGTGTCCAATAAATTCAAAATCCTCCTCCGTGAGAACAACCCTAATGATGATCCAGCTACTGCTTGGTCAAACATTAAAAACTTTATTCAGAAAGATTCTGACGCCATGGTTGGGACCATTCTGCATCAATTCAACACCATGACGATGGACGACAAAGACCATGTTGGTAACTTCATCTTGAGACTCAAACTCCTTGCAGAACGACTTGAGTTGCTTGGAGAGAAGATTTCAGATCACCATTTTTCTTCCAAACTCATGAGTTCCATCCCTCATAGACTGTATGATGCCGTTGACATGATCAATACATAGTTTGATATTTTCCACACTCGACGAAGGACCCTTGAACTACAAATGTTTGCAGCAGATCTGCAGCACCTAAATATCTCAAACGAGGAGAGAAAGCTACGTCTACAAGCTGAAGAGAAGCGGCTTCAAATCTCAGGCAGTATCTTTGACCTTCCACACTTAATCAACACTCTCATCCATCAGGAAAATCTGCTCAAGAAAAACGGACGGTTGTCTTTCGTTCGGTCCCAGTCCTTGTCAATGGCAACCATGACAGGGACCAAGACGAAGACTTCACCACTGAACCCACACACTGCACCACCCGACACACCTTCTTCTGTTGTGCACACATGCTGGAAGTGCAAACAAGTTGGGCACGTGCGCTATTTTTGCCCACTCCTCCAGCACAAGCGGAGACGCTTTCAGCATCAGAGTGTGGTAACATAACCGATGTCTCCAAGCACCACTCCAACAACATCTAAGTCCGACAGTCTGGCTCCCAAAGCAAGACGAATCATCTCTCCAACCAGTCGTCTTCACGTGGCAGGTTCTTCAACTGAGCACGCCTGGCTATGTCAACTTAAGTCAGAGACGTCAGTCTCCAAAGACCAGCACCATCACAACCCAAGTTGTTCAACACAACTAGGACCTGACGAAAATGGCTGTCTCCTGGAGCACACTCCCACAGCATCATGCTCTACTTTCTCTCCCGTACCTGTTGTTCATACCTCCTCGCACACCTCCGGATCCTCAGAAATCATCTCCTTGTCTTCTGGCGTTCCTACAGCAGTTTCAGCTCCTCTTCTCTCTGCCCGTCCCTCCTCGTCATTCTCCAGCAGCCTTGCTCTCCCTCTTTCATCTATTGTTGCACCTCTTCCTTCTCGTGTATCGGGTGCAACCACTTCCACAAGGCTTCACTCTGCTCCACGACAGACTGGCCTGTTCCGCACGGCGCTCTCGGAAGCCTCTAATGCCGTGTGCTGCATTCTTCCATGTTGCAACTCCGGCTCCACGGTTTGGCCTCCCGAAGGCACAGCAGAATCCGTCATCTGCAACCTGGTCATGTGATCCCATTACCATGGGGGTGCCATCACTGACAAGGTGGTGCAGCCCACTCTGCACTGTCCTGCCTACCATGGAAGTGGGGACAGTGGCAGTGTTGATCGTCATGGAGGAGGGGAGAGTCCGTTCGCTCCTCCGGAGGCCTACCAACCATCAGCTCATGATTTTCTGTCTTTCTTTCTCTCTTGCATCCCTTTTCCTCTCCTGAGTGGTCTTCTCTATCGCGATGCTATTCCCCCCTTGCAAGCTCTTGGGTTGTCTCCATCCGTTCCCCCCACATGAGGCATTGGAACTGATGGAGACCGCATCGAACCCACGGTTCTCTCGACCCTCCTCTTCCGGCTCTCGATACCCGTGCTCTTCCCACGCTGATTTCCTCCACCTAAAGCTCTTTTTTGCGCTTGCTTTGCTGCCCCCTACACACCAAACAATGCTGTTTCTGCCTGTTTCTGCTCTCTGCTACGCTCGCGTTGCGACGAGCATATATCGGCACCTCGGCCCTCGCTTCGCGACAGTGGCGCTTGCTCTCCTTGAGTAAGAGTGTGGGCCGGAGGCACAGTTACAAGACTGAAAGATGCCAGCACTTTGCTACTCACTACGCGCTTAGTTCGTCGCAAAACGCCAACAATCTCACCGCCTTGGCCCATCTGGGGGGGGGGAGGGGGGGGGAGGGCACGTCCCTCGCAACTGCATTTCTTCTCTGCACAAGACCTGTCCGGTTTCCCTCTTGGATACATACCCTGTTGGGTGGGCTGCCGCTGTTGGCTCACCATTTGGGCCGGATGAGCGGGAGCTGACCACTCCCCCGATTCCGGGCAGGGTGTGCTGCTGGGTGCGGTCTCTTCCTTGGCCGACTGGGCAGCGCCCAGGCCACAAAGTTCCACCGCCCCATGGTACACCCTGCGTATTGTTTCGCTCTCCTCTGCTGGCGTCCTGGACCCTCTCCAGTTTTTTCCGCCGCCGTCGAGGCTCGGTTTGCCCAGGGGGGGAGGTTTTGGCGGGCGTTCCCGTGCCTCGCCACATGTTCATTTGTTCCCACTTCACGGCTCTGTTCTCGCGGAGGGGTTTCCTTCATTTTTTTAAGTTGTCGGCTCCAACCTCAACGGTGATGGATCGACAAGGGGGGGAATGTTGAAAAAGGGACAGCCGTCAGATCTTTTAATCCAACGGCTTACTGGACTCCTGTGAGCGTGAGCTCCTCTCAATACTGAGTCTGCTGACGTGGCAAGGGACCGGAGCTCGGGGCAGACATCGTCCTTCTAAAGACGGATCCAGTGATCAAGAATCATCGCGAGGGAAGCAGACTGATTGGAGCCATCGACGAATCAAGAAGTGTGAGCATTGGCTCCTCTCAAGACGACGCCCGAGAAAGATCAATGGCAATGGGGAGCAACCGCAGATCCAAATGATCTTGGATCACACCGAGGGCGCTGGGCATCCGCCAACCTCGGTCTGCCGATGATTGGAAGCCATTGGCAGTCTGCTTGATGTGCATTCCCGTGCCTCGCCCTCACTCTGCCGATGCTTTTTCATGGGGGGGAATTTTCGTGTTGTACGCCAACCTCCTCTGGAGATTGGCATACAAGGGGGGCAATTTTGGAAAATGAAGATCCCTCACGTCTGCCGTCTGATCACAGATCCAATGGCATGAATGGATCAACCACAAATGCATCTTACTACTCTCCTAGTTTCAGTTCCATCCGATGGCTGGATTTGCAGCAATGACCAAAAAGGAGAAAGTGACATAGATTATGCCACTATCAGGAAAAATGGGACCGGCAAGCAGGGCTGACGACGGACGAGTGAGACTGACAAACCAGTGCACGAATTCAGACAACCGGTGATGACCAGTCGTTGATCAACGATGCGCAGGTGTCCGCGCAGATTGAGCAGACGCCACCAGTCGATCTTGCGCAAACACCAAACGTCCGCCAACGATGAGTCCTCGATGACTCAAGTCATTGAGTGACATCCGGTCAGTTGATGTGCCAGATGTTACGAGGCACAAGACTACCGGACAGTCACTCCCCCGTTTTCTGTTCAGAATAGTGAGCCACCAGACCTTAGAATAGCATATAGTAGTAGGCAACTTTAGTTGTAGATAACTTTGTGTGTAGTTAACCGTTGTAGGTTTGCAGCATACTGTTGGAATTAGCAAGAGACAGGCTATCAGCCTGAGGCCTTGGTTTAGGCTCTTAACAAGACTACTGTGTGGAGTATCTCACGAAGTGCTTCGGCAATATGTGTAGGAGGAGTTAATGTGGATTTTCTGGAGTTAATGAAGTTTTTTCTGGACTCTTGTCAGTGTGCACTCCATCTATGATTCAGTTGACCTCTGGGGCTGATCCTATTTCCAATAGGATCAGCCCCAGGCATTCCATCCCCTGGGCGCAAATTAATGAAGCGCGATTGTATTCGGATCAAGCTTTCAACGGCGTTCCATCCTTAAACCGACAGGAAAACCAAGCGTACCAATGAGACCCTAGAACAGCTTCTCTGCACTTAATGCAAACCACATGGCACAGAGTGGGAAGCAAAAGTGCCGACCGCCAAACTCGCATACAACTCTGCAATGTTTTTCAGAACAGGTTAAAAAAAGTTCTAAGTGGTGTTCGGCAAACTTCTCGCGCCATCAGCAAGAATTCAAACCCAGAGAAACATTCCCACGGTCAACATCCACCGACTGCATTCCTCCACCATTTGGGAAGAAATACAACAAGCCCTTGTGAAGATACAAGAAGCTATGAAGCAAGCAGCGGACTGAAAATGTGGCGATGATGTGTTGAACGCTTGCAATCACTTTGTACTCAGCTCTACTAACATCGAAGTTCAAGGAGAGGACTTCGCAAAGGTCAAATCCTGGTGTTTGGGACTGCTTGAGAGGAAAAGAATGCAACTCCCTATCGTCGCTCGCCTTTGCATGCCTGACAATATGGCGATCCACCCTGTCTTCCACATTAGCAAGCTAAAAAACTATAGTGATCCCAGATAGAAATTCCTCAGCAGAGACGTCGTAGCTCCACCTCCTGTTGAAGTAGACAGGGATATGAATTATGTGATTTAAGACATCCACAGACAATGACACCTTGGAAAATGGACCAAACATCTTGTCAAGTGGCACGGCTACAATGACACGCACAACAGCTTGGATCCCTACGACAACCTCTGAGAGGTTGATCATTTGATTGATGGCTACTACCGTCATCATTGGCCTACGTTTGCTTATGCGTTGAGACAACGCAGCTTGAACGGGAGGAAGTGTTACGTCGTAGTCATGTACAAGTCCCTAAACTCTGCGAGTGGGAATTTTTGTCCTGACATTTGTGGCCCACTTTGAATCGACCTCAGGATTTTGATGCTGTTCGGCACCGGAACTGTTTTGTGTTGTGTTTTTTTGTCATTTTGTGTTTTTTTGTGTGTCTTTTTTTATCAAATGGTGTTGTGTTGTGTTGTGGTTTATTCCATTTTGTTGTGTTTCTTTACGTCGTATTGTGTCGTGTTGTGTCTTGTCATGTTGTGCCGTGTTTTTTTATTTTGTGTCGTGTCGTGTCCTGTCGTGTCGTGTCATGTCGTGTCTTGTCTTGTCGCGTTGTGTTGTGTCATGTCGTGTCATGTCATGTCGTGCTGTGTCGTGTCGTGTCGTGTCGTGTCAGTCATGTTGTGTTGTGTTGTGTGTTTTCATGTCATGTTGTGTTGTTTATTGTGGCCTGTTGTGTCATGCAGTGGCGTGTCATGCTACAGTGTTTTTGTTATGACAATGAAAAGCATATCCATTGTATGGAAAACTACATGCAACAATGAAAATGCATGAAGTTCCTTTCCAATACTTCCTATGGAGGAGTTGAGTTGCAAAAAGGATCCTGCTCATGGTTCCTTGGCCATACAGGGGGTCTTTGAGAAGAAGTATGCAATTGAGAATTCATTGTCAAAAACAATGTAAGGCTGCTTTTGTTACCCATGAACATACTGAAGCAGGGTGTCATGTGTCATGTTGTGCTATGCTGTCTTGTGCAATGTGTCCTGTGGTGTTGTATCATATCATGCGGTTTCCTGTCACAACAAACATTTTTGTGTCACGTCATCTCGTGTTATTTGTTGACCTGTTGTGTCATCTCGTGTTGTTCGTTTCCTGTCATATCCTGCCATGTCATGTTGTGACACTCATGCTGCGTTGTATTGTGTTAATCCTTTTCATGTCGTGTTGCATAGAGTTCTGTCATGGCATGTGGTGTCGTACCATACCATTTTGTTTCTTTTTGTGTTGTGTCATGTCATGTCATTTTGTTTTTCAATTCCAATGACTTTCTTTGCCATTGTGCAACGGAAATACAAGTTGATATGCTTCCGAAGGAGGAAGTGAAGGCAAAAACAACTCCTCGGAACCATGAGTCCATTCTCATGGTTCTTTGACTTAGACTAGGGCTTTCTGCAAAAAAATATGCAATGGAGGTTTCGACTTGAGTGCCACCACAAAGCTGATGTTGTTACCTGTGAAAATACGTCAAATGGATTTTGGGTGTCACAATTTTTGCGCCGTGTTGTGTCTTGTTGTGTCAGGTTTCCCGCGTTGTCATGTCACATTATGTTGTGTCATGTTGTGTAGTGTTGTGTCACTTTGGGTCCTGCAGTATCATACCGTGCCATATTGTTTTGTGTCATGTCGTGTAATTTCATGTCATTTTGCATTGCTTCATGATGTGCCGAGTGGTGTCATGACGTTCCGAGTGGTGTCGTGCCGTGTCATGTTGGGGCGTCTAGTGTCGTGCTGTGTAGTTTTGTGCCATGTCATGTCGTATCATGTCATGTTGTTTTGTTTCATTGTGCTTTTTAACTACAAATACAATCATCTATATTGTATGGCACATTCCATGTAACAATGCAAATTCATGAAGTTTCATCGTGATGCTTTCTAAGAAACAATTAAAATTATTTCTAGTGTGTGGAAAATTCTGTGCAACAGATTACATGCATGTACTTCCATCACAATGCTTCCTTAGGATGACTTTAAGGCACAAAATGATCCTTCTCATGGCTCTTTGGTACAAACTTTGGAAATATTTGCAGAAACATATGAGATACACTACTGTTCTAAAACTCCAACATAAGGATGATGTTAGTACCTCTGAAAAAAACATAACTGTAAATGTTTTGTATAAGGTCAACAAGTTCCTCAATCTAATTACTAGTTATGGTTAATAAAATAGACTATTCAATACCATCAAGAGTGATGGATAAGACATTGTTTTCTGAACATGGCGATAACAAATGTATCTGAAGCTTTTAATGGTGGAACAATGTGGAGTTATCTTATGTGATGGTAAGTGACCAGTGTAGTGATGTTGTGTTTTGTTGTTGTTTTTTCAAGTTCTATCATGTCATTTCATGTTGTGTCCTGTCATTTCTTGTTGCATTATGTCATGTATTGTCATTGATTTCACTTCTTCTCGTGTCATGTTGTCTTGTGTCATTTTGTTTCCTGTCATGTGGCATTGTGTTCTTTCATATCTTGTCATCTTACATTGTGCTGTGACCTATCATGTCATATCAGATGGTTTCACGTCCTTTTGAGTCATTTTGTCTCATGTCATGTTGTGTCATGTTTTGTGGGGTTGTGCTGTGTCTTTTTGTGTCAAATCTTGTAACTTCATGGTGTTTTGTTTCATTTTGTGTTGTTTTGTGTTGTGAAGTTTTGTATCATGTCATGTTGTGTTGTTTCTTGTCTTTTTGTGTTGCATCACGTTATGTTCTATTTTTTCTTGTTGTCTTGTGTCATGGTCTTTCATGTTGTGTTGTGTTTTTTCTTTTGTAACTTGTTATTAGAAGGGCAGTCAATGTAATTGTACAGAAAATTCCATGCAACAACAAGAATGCATGAAGTTCCATTGTGATGCTTAAAATGGAAGAATTGAGGCTGCAAAAGCCAGGGGATCTGTGCAGAAATGTTTGGTATCATGTATTTTTCTTTAACTCCACTATCGGTATGATGTTTCTACCAGAGAATATTTGAAATAGGGTCTTTGGTTTTGTTTTAAATTGTGTCATGTTGCGTTGTTGCATGTTATGAGTCATGTATTTTTGTTTTGTGTAGTACTGTGTTATTTCATATTGTACTTTATCATGCGGCTTTGTGTCTTCCCATATCTTGTTTTTTCGTGTCATGTTTTTGTGTTGCTGCTATATTGTACAGAATTGCATCATGTTTTATTGTGTCAGGTTGTTCCATGTTGTGTTGTGTCATGTCATGTGATGTCTTGTCATGTTGTATCGTGTTGTGTCATGTCGTATCATGTTGTGTCATGTCATGTTGTGTCGTGTCGTGCCGTGTCATGTCGTGTCGTATTGTGTCATGTCGTGTCGTGTCATTTTGTGTCATGTCGTGTTGTGCCGCATTGTGTCATTTTGAGTCGTGTTGTTTCGTTTCACGTTGTGTTGTGTCGTGTTGTATTGTTTCGAGTCATGCTATGTCATATCGTGGCGTATTGTTCCATGTTGTGTCATGTTGTTTCATGCAACGCAAATGCATGAAGCTCCATTGTGCTGATTACAAAGGAGGACGTAAACGTCCAAAAGGCTCCTGCTCATGCTTCTTTGGCCCAAACGGAAAATCCTCACAAAAACGTACGTGATTGAGTCTCCTTCCTGGATTGCACCGCAGCCGTGATGTTGTTATCTTTTAACATATGTAGACCGGGTCTCAGGTGTTCTGTCATTTCACGTTGTGTCGTGTTGTATCTTGGAGTGTTGTTTTGTGTTGTGTACTGTCATTTTGTTTTGTGTTTTGTTGTCTTGTCTTGAGTTGTGATATGTTTTGTTATGTCATGTTTCGTCATGTCATTTTACAATGTGTTCTGTCATGGCATCTTGTATTGTGTTGCTTTGTGTTGTCTCCTTCCATGTCATGTGTAACGTTGTTTTGTGTCATGTTTTTTCGTATTTTGTTGTGTCGTATGACATTTTGTTGTGTAGTTGTGTCATGTCGTGTCATGTCATGTTGTTGTGTCATTTAGTGTTTTCGCGTGTGATGTGTCATTTTGTGTTGTCTCCTGTCATGTGATGTCATGTTGTGTGGTGTCATTTTTTGTGTCATTTCATGTTGTGTAGTTTTGTTTTATGTTATGTCTTGAAGTGTCATGATGTGTCGTGGCATGTCATGTTATGTTGTGCCATGTTTTTTTGTGTCGTTCTGTGATGTGTTTGGTTGTGCTCTGTTGTGCAGTTTTGTGTCATTTCATGTTTTGATGTATCCAGTGCTGTCATTTCATTTCAACTAGCAATGTTTTTTGACATTTTTTGGCATGTTTTGTAGTGTTCTTTTGTGTCATTCCTTCATTGCTCATTTTTTTTATTAGTGTATTCATCTTTTGGCTTCATTTTGTGCCGTGTCTTGTTTTACAAGATGTGATTATAGAAGCTTTATTTTTTGTTTAAGAATAATGATAGTAAACATGTATGACACATCTCATGTGCAAGCGTAACATGTGAGAATGTTTTGGGGTTACGTAATATCCTTACTGTGGTTTCTTTGCAATGAAAACGTTTCCGATCCTTCATTTTTGTTGTGAGTATGAGAAAACCCATTTCCTGGTCAAGGTCATAGTTTTCTACGATCCCGGCTTAGGATTATGGATACTAGTGGATACGTACTGTTTGTTTACTTATTTCATGGCGAGATATATACCCTCATACTATTTCACACAGATTATATGCAGGTACATGTGCGTAAAGTGAGAAGTTTTTCTTTAAAAAGATTGCTTATAGAAGCTGTTGGATTTTCATTCAATCACAAACCCAACATTGTGCTTCTTTATGTTTCTCTTTTGCCTTTAACTAAAATCCAATGGACATGACAACAGGAAATGAAATGACACCACACTACACGACAGGAAATGACATGAAACTTCATGACACAACATGACATGACACGACACGACAAGACATGACATGCCACAAGATTAAACACTACACTAATGGCACGACACTACACTATGTTGTTAAAAGAAATAACTATCCAGAATTTCCAGGTGCATGCAGATACACGGTAAAGCCAATGAGATCTGATAATGCTCTGTCCTTGAATAAATCTTCTGTTGTGATAATCACTCAACAACCATACACACAAGTCAGGTCCACTGTCTTGCTGATTACATTTGGATACTGTACCAAGAGGTTGTACACTTGGCTCAAAGACTCAGCTCAATACCAGAGATCTCCAACGGTACCAAGAACCCTTCAAATAATGAACTACACATAATCCAATCAGCAGTAATAAACTAGCTGCCTACTTACAGCATACTAGCACTAGGAAATACAAAATGCAAATTAGTGTGGAAGTCCGGTAAGCTTGTGTCTCCGGAGCTTCAGCCATAAGAATCCTAGACACCGGAGCTGAGGTTGGCTGATGCACAGCTCCCTCGGTATGTTCAACGGACGAGATTTCCCAAATCAACGGTACATTTTCTGCTTCCGTCGATCTTTTGCTCGTCGGCCTCAAGAGGAGCCGATGCTTGTACCATCAATCAATCGATGCTTCCGATCGAGATCTCGATCTCGGTGTCCCAGTGCTCTGCATGATTGTCGGTTGCTAAAAATTGTCAGTTCTCTCAAGAGGAGCACCATCGCTCAAACTCTCGGCCTTGTCAATGGCCGCAATCATAGAATCATTGGTGGTTGGCTGCTGGTCGCCTGCCCCTCCGGCCGGCACCATTGGTGTCTCGCAGCCGTGTGCCACGTCAACTGCTTGGACCAAGAAGAGCTCATGCTCGCACTCTTGGTTTCTCCTGTTGTTTCACTGTCAGGCCACTGTGGCATCTTGTGCAATACTTACCAGGATTTATCCACTTCATCCAAAGTGTTATGTCAACGTACAGGTACATTGGAAATTCTGTGGCAGGCACTATGGGCGGGGTGGACTCCCGACATAACGTAACTGACCCCGCCTCCAGATTGGATCCAGAGAGTTTGTAGATAGGAGGGACGGGAGAGAGAATGGCGACCTCTCTCCCGCCTCTCTTGCTCCCTTTGCCACGATCTGTCACTCTTGATCATTGCCAGTTTGCACAGAAAGTATGCCACTTTTGATCATTGCCAGTTTGCACAGAAGGTATGCCACTTTTGTGCCTGAACTGTGCCACTTTTCCAACATTCGCCCCATCGTACCACAAGCCAGAGAAGCGAATGCGTATGATGCAAAGACTGGCCCCTCCAGAAGCACCAAGGAAAAAGTGGGTAGAGTGAGGCACGTGCTGAATAGAGGGCACCGAGCTGATGGAAACTGGGGCATCCCTCAGGGAGGTGATCAGGCTCACCAAGAGCCGCCTAGGCAGGACCAACTGTTCGTGAGAGGGAGTTGCAGGTTGCACAGACAGAAATTACGGAAGTGAATGTAGGTTTGCAGAGATTGCGAATGTCTAAATCCATTCTTGAATTAGAAAGTAAATCATCACATATTTCTAACAAGCCCTTATATGCCTCATTTGACCAAGGGAGCACTGAGATCCACTCTGTCAAAGTTGACCCTCTAGCACACTCTCCTAGCCACGCAGGATCAGCGGCAGTCACCTTGTCACACATGAGAATTATTTCTTGCACGACCTGCACGGCCAGTAATCGTGGAATGCTCCTTCCTTGAAGTCTCCTATAGGTCCTCCAGCCGTCTTTTCCCCTAGAAGGCCGCTCTCAGCCGTCCTGGCCAATAATCCTGCCGCCTTTTGAGCTCAAAGTGTTCAGGTCGTCACTTGAACCCGACCCATGATCTCCAAACTTTGGAAATCCATCTCACTTAAACGGACTCCAAATTGAGTTCCGTAAAGTGCGTTGGAACCTGTGAAACATCCTCTATGCAACTATCATCCCAGACAATTTTTATTGAGCAACATATCTTTTTTGTCACTTTCTGGCACCCTCGTATCCATCATTCTCCCACTTTGCAAGAATAAAAAGCACACAAGTCCGCACTGTCCCCTCAGCTGCTGATAGCGGTGCGCTGCCAGCGGCTTGTTCAAGAAGTCTGCCAGCATCATGCTTGAAGGGCAGAACTTGATCTACACCACCTGCTTTGCCACGAGTTCACGGATGAAGTTATATCATAGGTCAATGTGCTTGGTGCGGGCATGAATTCTACGTTCTTGGTCAGAGGAATGGCGCTCATGTTGTCACAAAAGATTGTAGTCGCTGTGTTCTGCTACTGTGCAAGGCTTCCAAGTAGCTCACGCAGCCAAACGGCTTCCTTTGCTGCTTCACTCAGGGCGATGTACTCTGCTTCGGTGGACGAGAGGGCGACACACTCTTGCACCTCCCCCGAGCACAAACACAAGCCCACTGGTCGACCTCCTTGTGTCCAGGTCAGCTCCCCGATCTGCATCGTTGTAGCCGATGAGGAAGGGGCTGTTGTTGCCGTTGAAGGTGAGGCAAAGGCTGCTGCTGTTGTCGAGGTAGCGCAGCACACGCTTAACCGCCGCCCAATGCGGCACGCCCGGATTCGCACATATCTTGCTGAGCACTCCCACTTCTTGGCTGATGTCAAGGTGCGTGCCGACTGCTTCGTACATGAGGCTCCCAACTGCTGCTTGGTACGGCACTACTTCTATGCGGCTGCTCTCTTGCATGCCGCAGGGAGTCTGCGTCATGCTGAGCTTCGCTCCCACTTCCAGTGGTGTCGCTGCTTTGCGCGCTCCTGCCATGTTGAAGCGCTTGACGATGTCGCTCACGTATGTGCTCTGTGAAAACTCCAAAGTCTGGTGCTCTCGGTCACGCTTGACTTGAAGGCCAAGGTAGTAGCTGAGTTCTCCCATGTCTTTCATGTCTATCTGGCAGCAAGGGACTGCTTCACATCGTCTAAAATAGACTTGGCGTCAGATGCAATGAGAACCTCATCAGCACAGAGCAAGATGATGACCTGAATTGCCTCTTGTGTGCGCCCATAGACTACATGGTCAGCTTCACTGCGCACAAAGCTAAGGCCAGCCAGCTGCTCATCCATCTTGTGGTACCATGCTCGCGGGGCTTGCTTCAGGCCGTAGAGGGCCTTCACAAGCTTGCACACCAAATCCTCCTTTCCCTGCACCACAGACCCCTCCGGCTGCTCCATGTATACATCCTCCTCAAGGTCACCATTCAGAAATGCACATGTCACATCCATTTGGTGCACCTCCCATTCCATAGCAGCAGCAAGAGCGAGGATCACTTGGATGGATGGGAACTTTTCAACATGTGCAAATGTCTCGTTGTAATCCACACCCTCAGTTTGCGCATACCCCTTTGCAACCAGCAGTGCTTTGTACCTGAGCACCTTACCATCCGCACCATGCTTGCGCCTGAAGGTCCACCGGCATCCGATCACCCGGCTGCCACATGGAGCTTCCTCGAGGGTCCAGGTGCCGTTCTTCATAAGCGCACCATACTCCTCGTCTGCTGCGGTATGCCATTCTGCCGCCTCGGTGCTGCATATGGCTCCAGCGAATGCGGCTGGGTCATCGGTGACTGCGAGGAAGAGAAGCTCGATGTCAGATGACTCCGTTGGTGGTAGAACGGTACATAGGTTCATCTGCTCCTTCAGCGGCCTCTGTTTGCTTGCAAGGCGCTCGGATCGCCTCAGCGGCTCCCCACTGTCCTTTGCACCTTTGTTGATGCGTGCGGACCATCGTGGCAGCTGCTGTATGTTGCTTTGTTGCTCCTCCTCATCAGATTCGACTGCTGGCTCCTTCTCCTTCTCAGCTCCCTCCACCTCCTTGTCGTTAATGCTTTCACCGCCATCTTTCGCACCGTCATCTTCTGCTACCGGAACTTCTCCCACTTCAAGTGCAAGTGCGGGAGCAAGTGGAACTGCAGACATAGGGCTCCAAGTCCAGCCCTTCACGTCCTCTTGAAAGACCACGTGACAGCTGCGGATGATCTTGTGTGCAGCGAGGTTGTCGAGGCGGTATCCCATGGTGTCATAGCCGAGGAAGGCGGCCTTTCCCGACTTTGCATCCAGCTTATTACAGCTGCCGGTAGGCACTTGCACAAATGCGCCACACCCAAAGAATTTCAGGTGCGTTGCGTTCTGTCCACGCCTCTTCCGGTGTCATTAACGGCACGTCGCGCGTGGGACTCCGGTTTTTTAGGTACACAGGAGTGTTGACCGCTTCTGCCCAAAAGGTTGGTGGGAGCTCCTCGTCTTGGAGCATGCTGTAAATACGCTCCACGAGTATGCGGTTCATGCGTTCAGCCACGTTATTCAGATGCGGTGTTCCAAGTGGGGTGACCTCATGCTTGATCTCGCGACGCTTGAGGAAGGTGCGGAAGTCGTTGGAGAGGTACTCTCCTCCACCATCGGTGCAAAGCACCTTCAACCGCCTGCCACTCTCATTCTGTGTAGCAGCAATCTACACCTTAAAAGAATCAAAGCACTCATCCTTGCAAGCCAAGAAGGACACCCACGTCTTCCTCGACTTGTCATCAATGAACTTGACAAATTACAACTTGCCGGACAAGGACTGTGATGGCATGGGACCGCACAAATCAGAGTGAACGAGTGAGAGAAGCTCAGCCGCCCCCTTTCCTTCCCCCGTGAAAGGAGCGTGGACTTGCTTCCCTTCAATGCAGCTCTTACAAAGCGATGCACTGGGTTGCTTCACCCCCTTGAGCTCCAGGCCGCGGACCATCTGCTGCATGGAGATGATGGCACCAAAGCCGAGGTGACCGAGCCATCCGTGCCACAAGCCGATGTCGTGTTTTTCCTCTTTTGCCGCCAATGCTGAGTCGGCTTCTTTCTCCGACGCCACGTAGAGGTGGTAAAGACAGTCCTCCTTGTCCACTTTTGCAAGCACACGCCCCCACTTTCAGAGAAGGTGCAGCCACCATTCTCAAAGTAAACCTGCATGCCTTCAGAGATGAGAGATGAGACAGAGATGAGGTTAGCTGCGAGCCCCGAAACATGGAGCACCCCCTTCACACAACATTCCAAGTGCCTGCCCTCAACAGAAGCACGAAACACAATCTCACCCTCCCCAACTGCCATTTGCACATGATTTTCCCCCATGTACACCCGACGAGGCTCGATGGCGGTGTAGACGACGAACCACTCCCGGCGACACGTGATGTGCCGCATGGCTCCCGAGTCGATGATCCAGAACAAGGTGGTGTTGTCAGAGACGTGCAGGACCCGGATGGTGGTCATGAATCCACTCTCCCAATCTGCTCTATTTGCAAAAACATTGGAATGCTTTCCCACTCCCACTCCAGCCGTAAGGTCTGCCTTCTTCTTCCAGCATTCACTCGCCCAATGGCTTGGCTTCTTGCAGTAGTGGCAGTTCTCCTTCTTCTTCCCTCCTCCGCTGTTGCCCCTGGTTGGTGCAGCACCACCCCCATGACCAGAGTTGGTGATGAGAGCGACGTCCAGTCCGCTTCCGCCCTCCTCTCCCTTGCACCGCTCCTCCTCAAACAACAGGCTCTCCTCCACATCGTTGAGGAAGAGCTTGTTGCCGCGCTGGTCCAGGACAACAATGAGAGGAGTGTAGCTGCTAGGAAGGCCAGAGAGGATGGTTAGCATGAGTACACGCTCCTTGACAGGGTCCTCAATCGCAGCAAGCTGGTCAGAGAGAGACTTCACCATGTTGATGTAGTCAATCATGGATCCAGACTGATCCATCTTCAAAGTGTGAAAGCAACGACGCAGCTGCATGTTCATGAAGATTGACTTGGAAGCAACGACGCAGCTGCATGTTCATGAAGATTGACTCAAGCTTTTTCCAAACCTCATTTGCCGTGAGGATGCCACAGACAAGGAGTTTCAGCCGTTCGGCGAGGTGGAGGTAGATGGTTGCGAGTGCGCGGTCACGCTTCTCGCGGTAGGTACGGGCGTCGCCAGGACAGAGGGATCTTTCTTTCGGTTCCTTCTCTTTCTCATCCACCCGGCTCCAGAGACCCTTATCAATCAGCACAATCTTCATGTTGTTCCATTTGAAGAAGTTCTTGCCTTTGAACTTAGCCATGTTGACGCCGGCCACCACAGAAGCGGATGCCGCCATGGTAGTGCAACGTTCAGCCCACAAAAGATTGTCTCACACAACAGGGTGCAAGGAATGCCTCAAGCATGAGGCAAAGCCTTGTTCTAGCTCTGATACCACTGATGGAAACTGGGGCAGCCCTCAGGGAGATGATCAGGCTCACCAAGAGCCGCCTAGGCAGGACCAACTGTTTGTGAGAGGGAGTTGCAGGTTGCACAGACAGAAATTACGGAAGTGAATGTTGGTTTGCAGAGAATGCCAATTTCTGAATCGACTCTTGAGTGAGAAATTACATCATCACAGATTAATAACAAACCCTTATATGCCTCATTTGGCCAAGGGAGCACTGAGATCCACTCTATCAAAGTTGACCCTCTAGCACACTCTCCTAGCCTAGCAGGATGAACAGAAGTCACCTTGTCACAAATGAGAATTATGTCTTGCACGACCTGCACGGCCAGTAATCATGGACCGCTCCTTCCTTGAACTCTCCTGTAGGTCCTCCAGCCTTCTTTTCCCCTTGAAGGCCGCTCTCAGCCATCCTGGCCAATAATCCTGCCGCCTGAACACTTGTTCAGGTCGTCACTTGAACCCGTCCCATGATCTCCAAACTTTGGAAATTCATATCTCACTCAAACGGACTCCGAATTGATTTCCGTAAAGTGCGTTGGAACCTGTGAAACATCCTCTATGCAACTATCATGCCAGATGATTTTTATAGAGCAACCTTTTTTTGTCACTTTCTGGCACCCTCGTATCCATCAAGAGCAAGTCCCCCCACCCCCTCCCTCCAACCCCCCGCCGGTGCGTCGCAAACCCACAAAGACGGGAGTGAGGAAGGGACCATGGCAAGAAAGCAAGAAAATTATCGGATGGATGAAAGGTAAAGATGGTCGGGTGACAGATGATGGGTGAAAAGGCGGTGGTAGAGGGACAAACGCAGGAGGAAATGTTTGGGGAACAGTGCCCATGTCGTCTGCCACGGCCCCCTGTCATCACGAGACACAAGAAGAGCCACAGAATGAAGAATCCAGGAGAATTTGAGAAAGGTAGAGAGTGCCCCCCCCCCCACATGAAGGAAGTAGTCGGTGGAGGGACAGATGGCGAACCCTGTCGGGAGAGAGAGAATTGTAGTGGGGATGGCGATGATGCTAGGCGGCAGAAGAGGGGACCCAGTGGACAAGGGGTCACTGCAGAGACTGCCTAGCACTGTCCCACCTCCACCATGGTCAGAAACGTGGAACAAGAGGAAGATGAGCAGAGGAGATTTGAAGACGGGGAGGAGCGTGGCTCCCCCGTACGAAGATGGCGGGACAAAGGGAGGGCAAACCCGACTGAGAGAAAAAAACGGGATAAGAAGAAGGTGGCAGTGGAGGTTGGGATGGTGCTACGAAGTCTAGCGACTGTGTAGGAGTGGACCCAGTGGGCACGAAGCTAATGCGTCGACTGCCTAGCACCGCCCGGCCGCCACCACGATCAGGAATGTGGAATTCCAGAACAATGTCCAGATGATATTTGCGGAAGTGTAGAAAGTGGGGCCGAGGCAAAGGAGAGGACCCCCCCCCCCCCGGATCCAAGCCAGAGGGCACACAAACAAAAGTCAAAAGTTTCCAGGAGCAAGGAAGCGCAAGGATGTGCAGAAGGGAAGGAGATGGCAAACCCCTCCTTGGCGGGCGAGACGATGGTCAACGAGTCAAGGAGTCAGGCTCGGGATTGTTGCAAAGTGAGGATGGAGGCACGTGCAGAAACGGGACAGTGTGTGCAGAGGCGCGATGGAACAGAAGGAGCAGGAGTTGCAGCGGCAGACAACGGCAGGGAGTTTGGTGCAAGTAAGACACCAAATGACACAGGAAAAGTAGTGATAGACACAGAAAGGAAGCACAAAGTCAGAGAGAGACATCGAGAGCTTCCCTTTTCCGTTCCAATGCCTCATGTGGAGGGAATGGAAGAGAGGGGTGACGGTTGACACAAAGAGAGGAAACTGACCCCGAGGACCTGCACAGCCATTCCAACACCTCATATGGGGGGAAGGAATGCCGAGGGACATGGACGCAGAAGATTGCAAGTTACTCCGCCTGTTCAATGGCCTCATCCGGGGGGGACGGAAGGAGACGGCTCAAGAAGGACGCGAATCAACAGGGCAGGTCAAAGAACGACAAGGCCAAGGCGTGTGCAGAGATGAGAGTGCCGCTTGCCATCAAGGGACTTGGTGAGGATGTCGGCCGCCTAGTCCTTGGTGGGAATGTAGCACATGAAGACCTCACCGTCAACAACAGCATCATGCACGTAGTGTATGATGCTTGACATGCTTGGTGCAGTCGTGCAGCACCGGATCCTTGGACAGAGCAATAGAATCTTTGTTATCGCAGAGCACGATAGTGGGCTCAAGTTGGTCGAAGCCAAGTTTGCCGAGCAGCATACAAAATCCAGGCAGCCTCTCGAGTGGCTTCGCTTTCAGTGATGTACTTAACCTCAGTGGAGGAAAGAGTGACAACAGATTGCACCTTGGGGCGCTAGCTGACAGGTCCACCATGGAACAGAAACACATATCCGGATGTGGAACAACTGGTGACATGGTCGCCAGACATATCGGCATGGTAGTAGCCTGTGAGAAGCGGGGGGCCGTCTGCAGAGTAGCAAATGCGAAGGGTAGCACTGCCACGAAGATAGCAAATAGCACATTTGGCGGCAAAGATGTAGTTGGGCATGGGTTGATGGCAGCCTTGACTGAGAATGCCAACTGCATAGGAGCATTCAGGCCGCGTTACAGCCAATGTGTAGATAAGGGAGGCAACCATGCTGGGGTAAGTTTTTATGTCAGCTGTAGGGAAAAGAGCTGTAGGAGAAGCAATCTTCGTGAGCGTGTGGTGAGCGGCCAGTGGGGCAGGCGCAGCTGAGAATTCCCCAAGGCCAAACTTGTCGGCTACCTTTTGAAGATAGGTCTGCTGGGTGAGAGTAATATGGCTTTGTGTCATATCATGTCGGACTTGGATGTTGAGGTAGTATGTGAGAAGACCCAGATCAGACATCTCGAAGCAATGAGACAGTTGTTACTTTAAGGCATGAATGACAGGTATAGAAAGTCCAAAGGGGATGAGATCATCCACGTAATGAATGATTCTGAGCGTGTGAGCACCGTGACAAATGTAGACAAAGTGGTCTGAGTGAAGTCGAAGAAGTCCATGAATGATAATGAACTCATGGATATTGCGGTTCCATTAACGCTGAGCCTGCTTGAGGTCATAGAGGGAACGCTGAAGTTTGTAGATGTGGTCTGGCTTGTCAGACTGTATGAAACATTCAGGCTGCAACATGGAGATTGTTTTGTTGAGGTCTCTGCTGAGGAAAGTGCATTTGATGTCCATTTGATGGAGATGCCAGTTGTTGCCGGTGGCAAGGGCAAGTATCACACGGATGGAGGAGTACTTGGAAACTGGAGCGAAAGTTTCACTATAGTTTACGCCAAGTATTTGGATGTACCCTCAAATGAAGAGACATGCCTTGTAGCGCTGGGGTTTTCCATCAGCGTCATGCCAGGGGTGGAAGACCCATTTGCAGGTAAAAATGGGGGAATCAACGCGACAAGGGACAAAGGTCCAGGTGTTTTATTTTTGGAGTTGAGTGAATTCACCCAGGGCTGCAGCTTGCCACTGTGCTGCATTGGGCCGACACATCGCATCATTGTAGCTGCATGGTTTGACAGCCCGTGTAAGAAGAGAAGCAACATCGTCCGTGTCTGCAGTGTCAAGCTCAACTGGAGATAGGGATTGAGCCACTGTGATCATGTCGAACAACAAAGCACTGCCTCTCTGTTCACATTGATTTACACCTCCAAGCCTCACAAAAACCTCAGCATCCGCACGTGTCACCATCAACAGCAGCTTCTTCTCTGTGGCACAACAGCCTGGTCTGTTCCCTTGACCGCTCCTACTCCTCTGCAAGAAGCTGCCACTCCTCAGTTCCTTCAGCATCTTCTTTTTTTAGCAACTCATCATCACTAGCAGCAATCCTCACTCCTTACGTCAGTGAAAGACCTCTCTGGAAGCACTTCTACACTCCACCTCCTGCCATCATCCACAGCAGCAACGACAGCAACACAAATAGCTCAAACAACAGTAGTGGTCTGATGGATATGAGAGTGCCAGAAAGTTCCAAAAATAGGTTGCTCGATAAAACACATCTGAGACAGTTACATAAGTGATGTTTCACAGGTTCTAACGCACTTTACGGAACTCAATTCGGAGTCCGTTTGAGTGAGATATGGATTTCCAAAGTTTGGAGATCATGAGTCGGGTTCAAGTGACGACCTGAGAACTTTGAGCTCAAAAGGCGGCAGGATTATTGGCCAGGACGGCTGAGAGTGGCCTTCAAGGAGAAAATACGGTTGGAGGACCTCCAGGAGACTTCAAGAAAGGACCACTCCATGATTATTTTCCGTGCAGGTTGTGGGAGACTTAATTCTCATGCATAACAGGGTGACTGCTGCTCATCCCGCTAGGCTAGGAGTGTGCTAGAGGGTGAACTTTGATAGAGTGGATCTCAGTGCTCCCTTAGCCAAATGAGGCATATAAGGGCTTGTTAGAACGCTGTGATGATTTACTTTCTCACTCAAGATTCAATTCAGACATTCACTTTCTCTGCAAACCTAGATTCACTTCCGTAATTTCTGTTTGTGCAACCTGCAACTCCCTCTCACAAACAGTTGGTCCTGCCTAGGCGGCTCTTGGTGAGTCTGATCACCTACCTGAGGGCTGCCCCAGTTTCCATCAGTGGTATCAGAGCTAGAACAAGGATTTGTCTCATTCTTCAGGCATTCCTTGCACCCTGTTGTGTGAGAGAGTCGTTTGGGGGTTGAACGTTGCACTACCATGGCGACATCTGCTTCTGTGGTGGCCAACGTCAACATCGCCAAGTTCGAAGGCAAGAACTTCTTCAACTGGAGCAACAACATGAAGATGGTGCTGATGGAGAAGGGTCTCTGGAGCCAGGTGGATGAGAAGGAAAAGGAACCAGCAGAAAGCTCCCTCTCTCCTGGCGAGGCCCGTACCTACTGCGAGAAGCGTCACCGCGCCCTCGTAACCATTTACCTCCACCTCGCCGAACAACTCTTTGTCCGTGGCATCCTCACGCCAAAGGAGATTTGGAAAAAGCTTGATTCCACTTTTGCTTCCAATTCAATCCTCATGAACATGCAGTTGCGTCGTCGCTTTCACACTGTGAAGATGGATGAGTCCGGATCCATGATTGACTATATCAACATGGTGAAGTTTCTCTCTGACCAGCTTGTTACGATTGAGGACCCTGTCAAGGAGCGTGTGCTCATGCTAACCATCCTCTCTGGCCTTCCTAGCAGCTACATTCCTCTCATTGTTGTCCTGGACCAGCGCGGAGACAAGCTCTCCCTCAACGATGTAGAGAAGACCCTGCTGTTTGAGGAGGAGTGGCGCAAGGGAGAGGAGGGTGGAAGCGGACTGGACGTCGCTCTCATCACCAACTTTGGTCATGGGGGCGGTGCTGCACCAACCAAGAGCAATGGCGGAGGAGGAAAGAAGAAGAGGAACTGCCACTACTGGAAGAAGCCGGGCCATTGGGTGCGCGAAAGCCGGAAGAAGAAGGCGGACCTTGCAGCTGGAGTCGGAGCGGGAAAGCAGTCCGACGCTTCCGCGAACGCAGCAGATTGGGAGAGTGGATTCGTGACAACTATCCGGGTCTTGCACATCTCCGACAACACCGCCTTGTTCTGGATCATCGACTCGGGAGCCACGCGGCACATGATGTGTCGTCGGGAGTGGTTCGTCATCTACACTACCATCGAGCCTCGTCGGGTGTACATGGGGGACAATCATGTGCATATGGTGGTTGGGGAGGGTGAGATTGTGTTTTGTGCTTCCGTTGAGGGCAAGCACGTGGAACGTCGTGTGAAGGGGTGCCCCATGTTCCGGGGCTGGCAGCTAACCTCCTCTCTGTCTCATCTCTCATCTACGAAGGCATGCAGGTTGGCTTTGAGAATGGTGGCTGCACCATCTCTGCCAGTGCAGGTCGTGTTCTTGCAAAAGCGGACAAGGAGGACGGTCTCTACTTTCTCTATGTGGCGTCGGAGAAGGAAGCCGACTCAGCGTTGGTGGCGAGAGAGGGAAAACATGACATCGGCCTGTGGCACCGCTGGCTTGGTCACCTCGGCTTTGGCGCCATCATCTCCATGCAGCAGATTGTTGGCGGCCTGGAGCTCAAGGGGGTGAAGCAGCCAGGTGCACCGGCTTGTGAGAGCTGCATTGAAGGAAAGCAAGCCCGCTCTCCTTTCACGAGGGAAAGGAAGGGCGCAGCTGAGCTTCTCTAACTCATTCACTCTGATTTGTGTGGTCCCATGCCATCACAATCCTTGTCCGGCAAGTTGTACTTTGTCACGTTCATTGATGAAAAGTCGAGGAAGACGTGAATGTTGTTCCTGGCTGGAAAGGATGAGTGCTTTGATGCTTTCAAGGTGTGGATTGCTACTGCACAGAATGAGAGTGGCAGGCGATTGAAGGTGCTTCACACCGATGGTGGAGGAGAGTACCTTTCCAATGACTTCCACACCTTCCTCAAGCATCGCGGGATCAAGCACGAGGTCACCCCACCTAGAACACCGCAGCTGAACGGTGTGGCTGAACGCGCAAACCGCACACTCATGGAGCGTGTTCGCAGCAAGCTCCAAGACGCGGAGCTCCCGGCAACCTTTTGGGCGGAAGCGGTCAATACCGCTGTGTACCTGAAAAACCGGAGTCCTACGCGCGCCGTGCCGCTGATGACACCTGGGGAGGCGTGGACAGGGCGCAAGCCAACAGTGATGCACCTGAAAGTCTTCGGGTGTGGCGCATTCGTGCATGTGCCTGCCAGCAGCCGTAATAAGCTGGACGCAAAGTCGATGAAGGCTGCCTTCCTCGGCTATGACACCATGGGATACCGCCTCTTCAACCTCACCACACGCAAGATCATCCACAGCCGTGATGTGGTCTTTCAAGAGGATGTGAAGGGCTGGACTTGGAGCCCAATGTCTGCAGTTCCACTTGCTCCCGTGCTTGTACCTGAAGTGGGAGACGAACCGGTAGCAGAAGAGGGGGGTGCGGAAGATGGCAGTGATAGCGGTAACGACAAGGAGGTGGATGGAGCTGAGAAGGAGAAGGATCCAACAGCCGAATCTGATGAGGAGGAGCAACAAAGCAACGTACAGCAGCTGCCACAATGGTCCGCACACATCAACAAAGATGCAAAGGAAAGTGGGGAGCCGCTGAGGCGATCCGAGCGCCTCGCAAGCAAAAAGAGGCTGCTAAAGGAGCTGGTGAGCCTGTACACCGCCCCACCACAAACGGAGTCCTCTGACCTCGAGCTCCTCTTCCTCACCGTCACGGATGACCCAGCCACATTCACAGAAGCCATGCACAGCACCGAGGCGGCAGATTGGCACGCCGCAGCAGACGAGGAGTATGGTGCGCTCATGAAGAACGGCACCTGGATTCTCGAGGAGGCTCCACGCAGCATCCGGGTGATCGGGTGCCAGTGGATCTTCAGGCGTAAGCTTGGTACGGATGGTAAGGTGCTCAGGTACAAAGCATGGCTGGTTGCAAAGGGGTATGCACAGACTGAGGGTGTGGATTACAATGAGACATTTGCACCTGTCGCAAAGTTCCCATCTGTCCAAGCGATCCTCGCTCTTGCTGCTGCTATGGACTGGGAGGTGCACCAAATGGATGTGACGTGTGCATTTCTGAATGGTGACCTTGAGGAGGATGTGTACATGGAGCAGCCGGAGGGGTATGTTGTGGAAGGGAAGGAGGGTTTGGTGTGCAAGCTTGTGAAGGCCCTCTACGGCCTGAAGCAAGCCCCGCGAGCATGGTACCACAAGATGGATGAGCAGCTGGCTGGCCTTAGCTTTGTGCATAGTGAAGCTTACCATGCAGTCTATGGGCGCACTCAAGAGGCAAGCCAGTTCATCATCTTGCCCTATGTTGATGATCTGCTCATTGCATCTGACTCCAAGTCTCTTTTGGACGATGTGAAGCAGTCCCTTGCTGCCAGGTTCGACATGAAAGACATGGGAGAGCTCAGTTACTACCTATGCCTTCAAGTCAAGCGTGACCGGCAACAGCAGACTTTGGATTTGTCGCAGAGCACGTACGTGAGCGACATCGTCAAGCGCTTCAACATGGCAGGAGCGCGCAAAGCAACAACACCACTGGAAGTGGAGCGAAGCTGAGCATGATGCAGACTCCCCGCGGCACGCAAGAGAGCAGCCGCATGGAAGCATTTCCATACCAAGCAGCAGTTGGAAGCCTCATGTATGCAGCAGTTGGCAGGCGCCTCGACATCAGCCAAGCAGTGGGAGTATTAAGCATGTTTTGTGCGAATCCGGGCGTGCCGCATTGGGAGGCGGTCAAGCTCGTACTGCGCTACCTCGACAGCAGCAACAGCCTTTACCTCACCTTCAACAGCAACAACAGCCCCCACCTCATTGGCTACAGTGACACAGATTGGGGAGGTGACCTGGAAACAAGGAGGTCAATCAGTGGGCTTGTGTTTGTGCTCGGGGGAGGTGCAATCAGTTGGAGGAGCAAGAAGCAAGAGTGCGTCGCCCTCTCCTCCATCGAAGCAGAGTACATCACCCTGAGTGAAGCAGCTAAGGAAGCCGTGTGGCTGCGTGAGCTTCTAGCAAGTCTTGGAAAGCAGCAGACCACAGCCACCACCATCTACTGTGACAACATAAGCGTCATTGCTCTGACAAAGAACGCAGAATTTCACGCCCGCACGAAGCACATTGACCTGCGATATCACTTCATCCACGAACTCATGGCAAAGCAGGTGGTGCAGATCAAGTTCTGCCCTTCAAGCATGATGCTGGCAGACTATCTGACCAAGCCGCTGGCAGCGCATCGCTTTCAGCAGCTGAGGGGACAGTGCGGACTTGTGTGATTTTTATTCTCGCAAAGGGGGAGAATGATGGATATGAGAGTGCTAGAACGTGACAAAAATAGGTTGCTTGATAAAAATCATCTGGCATGACAGTTGCATAGAGGATGTTTCTAACGCACTTTACGGAACTCAATTCGGTGTCTGTTTGAGTGAGATATGGATTTCCAATGTTTGGAGATCACGAGTTGGGTTCAAGTGACGACCTGAGCAGTTTGAGCTCAAAAGGCGGCAGGATTATTGGCCAGGACGGCTGAGAGCGGCCTTCAAGGAGAAACAAGAGGCAGGTGTTGCACACAAAGCGTGGATAGGGTTACATAGTAACCGAGCAAAAGGATTCATATTGGTATCTCTTAAGAGGCTCAATAATTGCCCGCAATCTGGACCACATAATGGAAGGTTTGCCATGAGAATTGACTTCATCCATGGAAACCAAAACTGGTTGTAAATGGACTGCCAAACTGTCACCCGCATTTGTTCAAACTATTTTTTTTGTTCGCCCATTGTGTATGGTTTGGGCGAACTCCTCCTAAATGACATCAAGCTACGCTAGATTTTTTCCAGCTTGTATGGATGTAAAAGCGAAAAAAAACAACCAAAGAGTGAAAGAATGCGCTTGACAGTATAGTATTATGTATAACAATTCACCAACATATTGAAGAAGAACCTCAAAAGGTATTTCGTCTCTCTTTTTTTATGATTATGGTTTTATCTAATGATTCATTTATTCAAATGAGATTAATTCATTCTTGTTTTGTGAAAATTCTAGTTTCACACGTCTATTATAAGCTTCACTAAATAAAACATGATCTTTGACAGATTTGGATGAATCTTGAATGCTTCCTTATGTTTTTTAAAAGATATGACTTAATTATAGTCAGAATTTACTTTTTTTACCTTCTTTTATGACGGTGGTTGAATTTCTTTTCTTTCAATTGCATTTTGACCATGTTTGAAGCCGGGTTCATGAGTCTCAAGAGTTTAGCATGACGACCAGTTCCGTGAAGCAGGACAGGGCGAGGCCAAGGGGGAGTGACATAAAGGGAAAACAAAAATATTAAATTCCGCTCGCCAATGGAGTGGAGTGCCTAAACGTACATTCCTTACCCTTTTATCCTAGCGTCGGACTGCTCATTCCGTACTATCCGGGGTCTGTCCAGAAATGTAGGTCGATGTCCGTGATTTTTTCCCCTGGGCCGACCTTGCGTGGGCGTCCACGGACGTGGGGGGGGGGCATACAGTCCGACTGATTCTTGCACCCTGATTGGTGGATATGTCAGAAAAATGACCGATCCACCAATCACGATTTTCTTGAAGCATCTTTTGGCCACGAACCGATTGTAATAGGTTACTATGTAATCCAAAGACGGCTGGANCCGGGGTCTGTCCAGAAATGTAGGTCGATGTCCGTGATTTTTTCCCCTGGGCCGACCTTGCGTGGGCGTCCACGGACGTGGGGGGGGGGCATACAGTCCGACTGATTCTTGCACCCTGATTGGTGGATATGTCAGAAAAATGACCGATCCACCAATCACGATTTTCTTGAAGCATCTTTTGGCCACGAACCGATTGTAATAGGTTACTATGTAATCCAAAGACGGCTGGAGGGCCTCCAGGAGACTTCAAGGAAGGACCACTCCACGACTATTTTCCATGCAGGTCGTGGGAGACATAATTCTCATGCATGACAGGGTGACTGCCGCTCATCCCGCTAGGCTAGGAGTGTGCTAGAGGGTGAACTTTGACAGAGTGGATCTCAGTGCTCCCTTAGCCAAATGAGGCATATAAGGAATTGTTAGAAAGCTGTGATGATTTAATTTCTCACTCAAGAGTCGATTCAGACATTCACATTCTCTGCAAACCTACATTCACTTCCGTAATTTCTGTCTGTGCAACCTGCAACTCCCTCTCATAAACAGTTGGTCCTGCCTAGGCGGCTCTTGGTGAGCCTGATCACCTCCCTGAGGGCTGCCCCAGTTTCCATCATGGTCATCTCTTGCAACATCATCCTCCTCGTGGCACGACAGTCCTACCTGTCCCCTTTCCCGGTTTTCCCTGTCCCCTTTCCCCGAAAAAGGGGAAAGGGGACAGGGAAAACCGGGAATAAAGTATTTTGGTATATTCGAGTATTTCATGAAAGCACTCTTAAAGCAGCCTGTCTATCAGCAACAGAAACCACACAAGAAGAAGCACCTGTCCTCTCACTCAAAATCATCTTCCCAGTACAACAGCATGTGCTTTCTTCCTGTTCACCTCTTCACACCTTCCAACATCAATGGCCCAATGTATCAAAAACAAACTCCATCTCTCCCTCTGTGGTAGTACACCCTTGTGGCATCCCCTTTACCGCCTCTCTCCCTCGAACTCTACCACTCCCTCCAAGCACTTGTCTCAGGCACTGAAGTATCATCACTCTCCTATCAACACGTTCATTCAGCACGATCCCCCAAGGTACCCTCTCCATCATCTACCCACCTCAAGATCACAGCAGCAGAACAGAAGTTACTAGTGAAGAACGCAAGACCACTGTGCAAATCCACAATCCAACTTATTCTCACCAATTTCCATGATAAATCATCACCCTGTTGACAACTTGAACATAATGTCTTGGATTCTTCACCGAACCTCACCAGCCGCAATCATAGTGGCCCCCTCACTCGTGTACTCTACCTTCCACATTCCACCAGTCACATCAACAGCTTGACAAACAGTTCCGCCGTGTAGCACCCACAGCCATTCTCTCTACAGCTCCAAACTCCAGGACAACTCACACTCACTGCACCTCCCCTGATGTGGCACATCAACCAGCACCGGTCCCTGGTAACCTCTACTCCTCCACCAATAAAGCTTCCACATCATCACTGGCTCCACCCAGTCCTGTTCAAGAAAAGTGAGCAAAATTCACTCAGTACTCAGAAAAGCATCCGCACCGACCATCAACTCCTCTCCCTAATCCGGAAGTAGCACATCGTGACATCCACAATGCTTCCCCATCCAGGGATTTACAAGCGTGGAGCCCTTGCAGGCCAGGAGATAGGAGCTTGTGAGTAGCAGAATGATGACCCTGAGTAAGAGGAAGACTATCCTACCCTTCACCTTGTTCACAGGGAGAGAAAGTGGATCACCTCCTCTTTGATGTGCGAGGAGGGTGGGGTACAGACCCAATGGGGGTGATGAGGGGACGTTCCACCCGCCTCCGTACACCATCATTCAAATTCCTAGATAAGTCATAGGAAAGGAGGGATGAACATTCCCCTCCCTCACTTGCAAGATGGAGCCGATGTCCCCGGAGTATTGGAGGGAGTTTACACCTTTCCCTGGCACTTGTTGGAGGGGTTCAATGACCCTTAAAAAGAGAAGGAGCAGATGCCTCCCATATATCCCTTGTAAGTTGAAGACGAGGGATTCAAGGAGAAATGGAGAGTTTTTTTCATCCAGTTTCCTCGCCATTGTGGGTGTGAGGGGCCCAGAAGAGGTAAGGGGGCCGGGGGTCCCACATGAGAGGAGGGTAACGCCGCCATTCACCCCTTGCTCTGATGGAAAGATGGTCCAAAAATGGTTTTATGAGATATCCTCCCCTTCCTTTTTTGATATGGGCATACATCTTGAGGGAGGACCGTTGACACTGTCAACCACTAATCCGATCTAGGGCATGTCACCTGGAGTTGGAGTAGAGAGCAACAATGTGATAAGAAGGGACATATACCTCGTTCCCTGTCAATGTGAGAAAGAATAGATAGCCCCAAGTGGAAGACAAGGGACGTAAACCCCCACCCCCTCCTCCTTCAGAGACGTTGATGTGCCAAAGTGAAAAAAAATGGAAGTCTTTCTACCCTCCCTCTAACACGTTGAGAGATTAGAAAAAGCATTTTCCTGATCCTGTCCTTTCAATGTCAGCTATTGGTGAAGTTGGGAATGAAAACAAAACTATGAACTCTGTGTCAGTAAATTTCTCCATCATGCCAGTAACTAAACTAATCAATGGATTTGGGAAATGTTTTCTGGAACCAGTATCGCAGTGTGCAATAAGTACTCGTTTTCACTCGTGTCCTTCCTGCCAGTGTTCCTCCTTGCACTATCATTGTAAGAAGGAATTTGTTTTGGGCTTATGCTAGATTTCCCCGTCATAAAAATAAATTAAAGGAAAATTTGAAATCTCAATATTTTTAAGTCTTGGTTCATTCTGAAAATGAATGGAACATTGCAGTCTGAACATCTGTTACACTGGAATGAGTGAAATTATGTTGGGAATGTCTACACTATGAAAAATATAGAATTGGAAGTGCCTCCCAATTTAGCTCCGAGCTTTAAAAAAATATCCTGGTATTCACAGATTTTTTTGAACATGCACTTTGACCAAGCCTGCAATTTCTGCTAGGTACATGGTATGGTAGCCCAGATCTAGCAGAATTCAGCTTTGCGGAGAAATTTTCATTCTCAACTCAAAATGGAGAATGGACTACCGGGTTTGTAGTCCTCTATGCAGCGCCACTTAAGCAACCTGGCCATGTACCTGACCTACCCTAGCTCAAACATGCATGCCCTTAAGTTCCTCCGGGTGATGCTCACCACAAGGTAGCTTCTCCATCGTTGACATCTAGAACCTGCTACTCAGCTTCTCCATTAGCTATTGTAGGACCTGAAAATCTGATAACACAACATCAGGTATTCCTATAGAGTGCAATTACCTCGTGGATCATTTTGCTGTATTTCATGTACATTCTGTTATCTGACTCTCAGCACTTGAAGCCAAGTTGTGCAATGAAGTAATCCATCTGCTGATACCAGAACCAGGTGACTATTGAAGCCCGTACAAGGAGTTCTACAGCTGAAACACCATTCTCTCTGGTGCCTCCAACCCCTCAAACACCTCCATCTAGATCTCCTAATCAGTCATTCCATCGAGGAAGGCTGATTGCATGTCAATTTTATAGGGTTATACTTTATTTGTGGCTCCCACTGCGAGGATCACCTGGATTCTTGTAAAATTAACAACAGAAGCAAACATATATTTGTATATATGGCGTTTAGAAAGCATGTGCCACCTTTTCACCAGCCCCACCTTGTATTTATCCACTTCACCATCCTTGGTAAGTTGGGTCTATAGACCCACTTGGAACCAATAACATTGCATCTTTCTCTTAGTCAACCATCTCTCAGGTGCCACTACCTGAAATGGATGCCAGGTCGGACTTGATGTCAATTTCCAACTGCTACCCATTGGGCAGCAAAATTACCTCTCCATTGATGCTACTAGCATGCAGCGCGCCATACTGATCCATTGGTCACTGCATGTGTTGAAGCGCTTTGCCATTTTCAGCTGCCTTCTACTGTGGCAAAAACATTTTGTTGCCAGTACAACCTTACTTCTCTGCAATCCTTCCAGATCCATATGCTCCGGAAAATATTTTTGTTTTTTGAAAGATCCAGTGGACAAGTTTGAGAGGATCTTGCCCATTTTGGTGAAAGGTCTGCCAGAAAATTTCCATTGTATTTTACCCTCTTCAACAAAAGATCCATTGGATGACTTCTGTCACATACTCCTGCAGAAATTCCAGCATCTTTTAATTCTGCTTCTTGGAGAAAATGTAGAAATTTCAGCTAAGTTTGTTACTGACCGGAACACAGACATCACCTTGCATGACCTGCAGCAAGACATATGTGCCAAGTCACATTCTCGTTAAATGTCTTACACTGCGCCTCACCCAAAATGCACTATGTGTCCATTGTTGCATCTGCTATCATGTCTCTTGCACCATCGATCATGAGGTTACACACCATTTTCACTTTGCCATTCTGTTCACGGTTGTTGGTGATACAGCTCAACATCAGCCCCACTTCCTTTAACCATGTTGACAGTGCACTCGTATGAGTTTGTTACATCTATTGTCGCAAGAATCACCTGATTTTCCATGAATCTGAGGCCACCCCTGCAATATTCCTCTAAAATTATCTTGCCATCACCATCCATGTGAACCACTGCACTTTCCCTACAGAAAATTAGCTAGTACAACTTTTCCATAAGGTGACTGAAACTCAAAACTTTAGCCAGGACAAGGACATGTTCCATCTCACAAATCACACACATCTTTCAACCAGCCATAGAAACTTCCAAAACAATATCATCTTGGCCGGTCACCAGCTAGATCTTGCCGTTTGCTACAACTATAGAACTGGTTGCCTTTTCACAGTTGAAAAACCACACATTCTTGACCTTGGCGTGCTCCTCAGCAAAGAATCTTGGAAACTCCTAATGAAAATACATGAGAAAGTGGTTTTTGTTGTTGTTGAGGAGAACCTTTCTTGCCCTTGGCATCTTTGCTGCCGTCCTTTGACTTATGTGACTTCCTCAAGCACCGTGGGATCTAGCACGAGGTGACGCCACCCACAACACCGCAGCTAAACAGCGAGGATGAGCATGCCAGCCACACGCTTATGGAACATTTCTGCAGCATTCTCAAGGAAGCCAAAATCCCGCCAACATTCTGGGCGAAGGCAGTCAACACCGCCGTGTATCTAAAAAATCGGAGCCCAACACGTGCATTGCCGCCGATGACGTAGGACGAGGCGTGGACCGGACGCAAGCTGACTGTCACGCACCTAAAGGTGTCTGGGTGTAGCGCATTTTCCCATGTGCCTGTTGCTAACCGCAAAAGGCTGGATGCAAGGGTGTGATGGCTGCCTTCCTCAATTACGACACCATGGAATACCGCCTGTACAACCTCGCTGCATGCAAGATTTTCCACAGCCGTGAGGTTGTATTCGAGGACGACGTGAAGAGCTGGACATGGAGCCCTATGGAAGCAATCACAGTTGCACCAGCTCTTGAGCGAGTGGGAGCCAAAGAGCCTGCAGTTGAAGAGGAGTGTGCAGAAATTAGTGATGGCAGGACTGCAGAGGGAGCTGAGGAGGCAAAGCAGCAAGCAATTGAAGCAAACAATGAGGAACAGTCGAGCAAGCAGCAACAGCTGCCATGAAGGTATGCAAGCCTCAACCATGGTCCAGATGGTCCCATGGAGCCGCTGTAGCCATCCGAACGCCTCGTAAGCAAACACAGACAGCTAGAGGAGCTGCTGAACCTATGTTCATTTTCATCTCACCACAATCTTCTAATCGCAAGCTCTTCCTCCTCACTGTCGCCCCCGACCCAACAACATTTAGTGAAGCCATGCGCAGAGACAATGAAGCAGATTGGCGGGACGCAGCAGACGAGTACAAGGCACTTATAAAGAACACGATTTGGAATCTCAAGGAAGCTCCACGTGGCAGATGGGTGATCGGCTGTAAGTGGATCTTCCAGAAAAATCCCGATGCTAATGGTGACATGCTCAGGTAGAAAGCATGGCTGGTTGCGAAGGGATGTGCACATACTGAGGGTGTGGCTTACAATGAGACGTTCACACCCGTCACAAAGGTTTCCACCATCCGTGCAATTCTTGCTCTTACCGCTGCCATAGACTCGGAGGTGCACCAAATAGATGTGACACGAGCATTTTTTAATGGTGACCTTGAGGGGGATGTGTACATAGAGCAATCAGAAGGGTATGTGGTGGAAGGGTAGGATAACCATGTGTGTAAGCTTGTGAAGGCACTCCACGGCCTGAAGCAAGCGCCGCGTGCATTGTGCCACAAGATTGATTAGCAGCTTGCTAGCCTTGGTTCTGCATGCAGCGAGGCAGATCATGCATTCTATGGAGGCACATAGGATGCAAGCCAGGTCATAATCTTGCTCTATGTTGATGACTTGCTTATTTCCTTCAACTCGAAGTTTCTTCTTGACAATTCTTAGCAGTCCCTTACACCCAGGTTCGACATGAAGAACATGGGAGAGCTGAGCTATGACATGGGTCTCCAGGTGAAGCGTGATCAACAACAACAATCCTTGGAGTTGTCGCAGAGCAATTACGTGAGTGACATCGTCAAGCGGTTCAATATGGGAGGTGCACGAAAGGTGGCGACACCGCTGGAAGTGGGAGTGTAGCTGAGCCTCGTGATGGCTCCTCATGACAAGCAGTAGAGCAGCTACATGGAGGCGGTACCATACCAAGCAGCAATCGGGACCCTCATGTATGTAGACGTCGGCACGTGCCTTGACATCAGCCAAGCAGTGGGAGGAGTGAGCAAGTTCTGCGCTGATCCAGGTGTGCCGTGTTAGGAAGCGGTCAAGCGCGTACTTCGCTACCTTGACAGCAGTAGTAGCCTTAAGCCTCACCTTCAACAGCAACAACAGCCCCATCATCATTGTGTACACCGACGCAAATTGGGGAGGAGATCTTGAAACAAGGAGATCGACTAGTGGTTCAAGCAAAAACACAAAACCAATAGTCAAAAGAGCAGGAATCAGCTGTAAGAGCAAGAAGCAAGAGTGTGTTGCTCTCTCCTCCACTAAGACAGAGTACATTGCTCTGAGCAACGCAGCAAAGAAAGCAGTGTGACTGCGTGAGATGCTTGCAAGCTTTGGGCCACAGAAGACAACACCAGCGAGGATCTACTTTGACAACATGAGCGGCATCGCGCTCACAAAGAACACAGAGTTCCACGTCCGCACAAGCATACAATTTGTGCTACCATTTCATTCACGAGCTCGTGACAAAGGAGGTGGTGCACATTAAGTTCTCCCCCTCAAGCATGATGCTGGCAGATAACCTGACCAAGCTGCTAGTAGCACATCGCTTCTAGCAGCAGACTTTTATTCGCGCAAAGTGGGAGAATGATGGATATAGGGTGCCAAAATGGGTTGCTCTACAAAAACAATCAGGCACAACAGGTGCATTGAGGTTTATTCTTGCATTTATAGCAATTTACGGATCTCAATTTGGATTCTTTTAGGGAGATATGGATGCCCAAGGTTTGGGGACAGTGGGTCCAGTTCAAGTGGCGGCTCCTGCACTACCAGCACCGATGACAACCAGAAGCATTGGTCAGGGAGGCTTGGAGCAGCCTTCAGGGTAGAATGGCGGCAGGAGGACCTTCAGGAAATTTCAAGGAAGGTCCTCAAAACGATTCTTGGTTGTGTACATGACAGGGATGTTAATTCTCTTGTGTGAGAGTGTGACTGTCGCTCATCCCGCAAGATTAGGAGTGTGCTAGGAGGTGAACTTTGACAGAGTGGTTCTTCCAGGTCCATGCGCCAAACGAGGCTTGTTGGAAAGTTATGTTAGTTTAATTTCTCATCCAAGATTCCAACCAGTCATTTGCGATCTCTAGACAACTTTACACCATTCCGTATTTTTGTCTCTGCAACCTGCAGCTTATCTCTCACATACAGTAAGTTCTGCCTAGCGGCTCTTGGTGAGCTTCATCACCTCCTTGAGGGCTGCCCAAGTTTCTACTATGCATGTTGTCGTTGCCGACATGGTTGGTTAGTGTTGATAGTGACTGGTGGTTAGGGGCAAGATGTTTTTGTTTGACATGGCTTCCATGGTCCATGCCCATGCATCGTGTTGAATAGGGTGGGAGCAGGCGGAGACCGTAGGAGAGAGGCAGCCGGTGGAGCCGGGTGGCTCTCGGTTCTCGTGAGGGGGGTCGCCGAGAGTTAGCCACGGAGCCAACTTCGCTCTCGGCTGTGAGGGGGGAGCGGCTCTTGAGAGCTATGAGGGGGAGAGCTCTCGAGAGCTGTGAGGGGTATCGAGGCGGGGGAGTTAGACACGAGAGGGGATCGAGGCAAGACAACGAGAGGTTTTGTGCAAAGAATGAATGAGGATTGCGAGCGAGGCTGACCCCTATCGGGGCGCGTGCCTACTGCTTGCGTGGTTCGCCACAAAGCGTGGCGAACCACACTGAGCGCACGCAGCTCATTGGTAAAGCACCGAGCATAGCCTAGGAAACAGACACAGCGCGAAAAACACAATGCAACATCGCAAGAACACTACACGCATGGCCCAACAGGGCAGGTTCGAGCAGAATGTGCAGGACTTATCTAGGCTCGCTAACCAGTGAGAAGTGTTTGCTACTTTAGCATGTGGGCTGCCTAGGCTTGGGAAATTTGTTTTACAGTATGAGGAAGCCTTGTCCTTTGTAATTTATATGTCCTGCATTATGGTCACCTACAAGAACAATGATTACCAGTAACTGATGTGTATGGTTTTTTTTTTGCACAACATTTTTTTTAGAAAGAAGCATGCAAAGCCGCCCCTGATCGGCACAACTGCGGGGTATGCAAGCAACCGACGGCACAATACAGTGGGCATGCGTGCTAGACAACAGCAAGGGCAGGGAAGACCCCACAAAGGTCGGCAAGGGCCAGCATCTGGCGCACCCGCTGCCGGCGGGCGACCGGTGCCACCTTCGGCGGGAAAGGGGCCAGCTCCCGGGCATGGGTCGTGACATAAAGATGGATGGCAGCACACTGGGCCCGGATGCCGGCAAGGGAAATGCACTGGGCGAGGACTGCCACTGCCCGCTGCGCCCAGCACTCATAGGCCTCCGCTGAGCACCGACGGGGCCCGCGGTCGAGGCAGAGCTGGGCCAAGCGGCGAAGGAACATCCAGAAGTCGCCCCCCAGGCCACCGAGGGTCTCCCATGCAAAAGGGCGGAGGAAGTACCCCCTGCATGGCGTCGTCGCGTACAAGTCCACCTTCGCTCGCTCCGCCGCCCGGACAGCGGCGCCCGGCAGCGTGGCCCGCTGGCCCTGCGCGTCCACAGTGGTGACGTCCAGCACCCATGTGGTGCCGGCGGCACATCTGTGTATGTTTGTTAAGATCCCTGGAAGACCAGTGATGCCTAGTGTAACATAACATTTGACATGATGGATCAAGTGTTCGAAATCAGCTGTGAATTGAAACTGAATTTAAACCAGGAAAGTAGGTAGAATATCTTACATGGAAAGCAAACAACTGTTACACAAGTGCCGTTCGTGGAGTACTACCGCCCATACATTCCTGAAACCAATTTTTTACCTGTTTTTTAGTGTCCATCTGCAAGAAAGAGAGAGGTATTTTCCACCTGTTGTAAAGAGTTGTCGATGTTGGCATACATCGTCAACTCCAGTCACAGGTCGCCGCTGCTATTGGCCACGGGCATTGAAGTATATCTCGGAACTCTACAATATCGTTTGGGAGACCTTAATGATGATGATGATGGTGATGATGATGATGATGATGATGATGATGATGATGATGATGACGACGACGACGACGATGATGATGATGACGATGATGATGGTCAGGGATGGCGGCGGTACTACCAATACCACAGTAACGCGCGTTATTGTACTGCGGCATGATGCATACCGCGATACTGTATTTTTTTCACGGTAACGGTACGGTATCGGTACTGACTTCCTAAGATACTGTAGTAATAACACAGTACGGTACGACGGTCCCATACCGCAATACTCTAAAAGCTTTAAGACCAAAATTGCCACAAAAGGACAAGAAAAGCTTGCCAATCCTTGCAGACGCAATGAATTGACGATGGGGATGCGATGAAAAGTCCATCTCGGTGTGAAAACTACATGACGGGTCTCATTTTGGACAAATGTTCAGAGTACTGCGGTAATGGTGGTATAACGTGAGTATCGCTTACTAAGGCCCCAAAAATAATAATAGATTTTTTGTACCACGGTATTTTCGACAAGAGTACCGATACCGGAGTACGGCACTCAAATTTGACCAAATCCCGCGGTATTTTGTACCACCGGTATACAAGACCGCAGTTTGTCATCCCTGATGATGATGATGATGATGATGATGATGTGGATGAATATGATGATGATGATGATGATGATGATGATAATCTTTATGTGCAGTGGCCGCCTTTCTGTGTCGTCCTCATAAAGTACAGACATGTTTTAGATTGTATGACATGATCTCTCACTGTCATACTGCATACGTGTGCCTTCACAAAAACGATGGTCTAGAAATGAGGGTTGCCGGACATGGATTAGAACGTCTACTCAATGGCTCCCTCTCATTTTTTCTCGCAGACTAGGACACACAGCTGGTCATGCACGAATGGTAGACGCAAACACATATCTGGTAATGCACAAGTGGTAGACATAGACACCTCGTCATGCACAAGTGGTAGATGTAAAGACATATCTGATCATGCTCAAGTGGTCATACACCAAGTAGTAGACGTAGACACATATCTCGTCATGCACGTGGTACACGTGGACAACTATGTGGTCATGTACAAGTGATACACGTAAACAAGTATGCCATGCCCAGGTGGTAGACAAGACGCATATTTGGTCAAGTGGTAGATGCAGTAGACTGTCTACTACATCACCTCGTCCATGGCCACCACATCCTTGCCTTGCCTGCACGGCCATCAGGTACAGAGGCGCCATGCATTCCACTGTGCACACACCCAAACCAACGGATTGGTGCAGGGACTTGGCAGCTTGCAGCTGCTGCAGCAGTGCGTGGCCCACGCTGGAACGTTGAGAGGGTGGATGAACTAAGCGCAAGACCAGACATGGGCAGCCCGGCAGGAGGAGGCCGCCACCGATTGGTCGATTGTAGGAGTGGCGGCAAGGCTACGAGCAGCGGCGACGCGAGTGGTGATTGCGAGCGCCATGTTGGGCGAGCAGGGTGCTATAGACAGGCGAGAAGATTCGTGGGATGAAAGGTTACGATAAGCACTAGCGGAACTGTAGTTACTAACGCTAAGGGGGAATAGGGAGGCGCACATTAGGAGAGAAAGGGGAGACGTCAAATGGAACTGGGAGGTTGAATGGGAATTTTTCTTGGTTTCTTTGGCCTTCGCCACGGAGGAAATGAATCATACCAGCACCTTGCACACGTCACACGCTTACCTGGCAAGGAAGGTAGAGTAGCATGGGCCCCTGCTAGGTGCAATGGGAGGTTGATTGGAGATTGGAGGGGTGAGTGGGGGCGAACAGGTGGGGATAGCGAGGAGTCATTAATGTGGGAGGAGAAGAGGGAGAAGCAAGGTGGTAGGCGGACAGGAGGGGAGAGGCGTAAAGGAGGAAAGCGAAGGGGATAGGTGAAGGCGGACGTGTTGGAGTCGGCGGACAGGAAGTAAACGTAGTTTGCGATGCGAGTGCGAGGGGAGGGAGTCGGACAGGAAATGGGAGGCGAACAGAAAAAGGAGAAGCGGACGACAGAGATGAATCCGGAAGGGAAGCTCGAGGCAGCATGCGAAGGGTTGGCGGTCGGAAGAGTTGAGGGTGGGCGGGAGCGGAGAGACGGACAAGCGGACGGGGGGGGGGGGGGGGGTTGGCTTGGCCGAGGCGGATGAACAGTGAAGACTTAATCCACGCGCGCTAATCGGAACATGTGTGCATACACGCGCGCTAACGAATTGAACGTTCTATACGCGTAGTAAATCAGGCGCAAGCGGTCACTTTTCAGCGCTGGAGACTAAGGGCCCGCGCGCGTACATGACGTCTTCAGAAGGGAAATCATGAAGAACGTGAGCATAAGTTGCTAGTCGGAGATTAGAAAACATTTTTCTACAGGTTCGAAACCGCTTCACGATCCAACTATACGGAGGAAACGAATGGCAAAGCCGCCGGCACATCCGTACATCGATCATCTAAGAAGCCATGGGTAAAGTACGGATGTATCTAGGAAAATATGCTCATAACCTTCTGGAAAGCAATGCGTAGAAATGATAAAAGAATGAACAATGGGTCAAAAGGTGAGAACTGTGAAAATAAAATCCAGAGAACAGATAAGTGGACGCACCTTCATCATTTCATGACACGAATCAGATGGAATTAAGTTATTTTTATATATTTCTTTGACTTAATTAAGGAACATTTGACATACGAGTGAAAACCTTAGAATCAAAGAAAAGTTAGGTGAAAAAAATAATAGAATACAAATGCACATGGATTTTTTTGTAAACATTTCTACATTTTCATAACATTATTAGAGATTAATCATTCCATTACATTATTATTGAAAACAAAGTCTTGCTAACTAATATAGAATGAATTTGTAAGAACTCGTAAAAAATGATATGAGAAAAAACATATATATGAATATATTTAAAAACATAAAAATAATTTTATACATATACATATACTGATATTGATATGGGAATGCATTAACATGTAGATATATATTATGAAAATATTTACACATATAGATATAGATCTAAATATGGAATAAAATATGGATATGGATATACATGTTGATATGGATATAGATATAAATATGAACATAAGTACATATAGATGTAGATATACATATAAGTATGGATATAGATATAAATATAGATATAGATCGAGATATAGATATAGATATGGATATAGATATATATATATATAGATATAGATATAGGTATAGATATAGATATAGATATAGATATAGATATAGATATAGATATAGA
>SZWC01001071.1:42093-77083 GCA_023375785.1 Penium margaritaceum | reverse complement strand
AGATATAGATATACATATAGATATAGATATAGATGTAGATATAGATACAAATATAGATATAGATATAGATATCGATATAGATATAGATATGGATATGGATATAGATATAGATATAGATATAGATATGAATATAGATATAGATATATATATAGATATACATATAGATATAGATATAGATAAAGATATAGATATAGATATAGATATAGATATAGATATTGATATAGATATAGATATACATATAGATTTAGATATAGATATAGATATAGATATAGATATAGATATAGATATAGATATAGATATAGAGATAGATATAGATATAGATATAGATATAGATAGAGATATAGATATAGATATAGATATAGATATAGATATAGATGTAGATGTAGATGTAGATATAGATATAGATATAGATATAGATATAGATATAGATATAGATATAGATATAGATATAGATATAGACATATAAATATGTATAGATATAGATATAGATATAAATATAGCTATACATGTAGATGTAAGTATAGAGGTAAATAAAGATATATATAAATACTAAAACGATATATATATATTGATATAAATAAATATATAGATATAAATGTAGATATGGATACATGTACATATAGATACATATACAGATATAGATAAAGACATACATTTAGATATATAGATATAGATATTGATATAGATATAAAACAAAAAACGATAAAGATATATTTATATATGTACATGTAGATATAGATATTGATATTGATATAGATATAGATATAGATATAGATATAGATATAGATATAGATATGGATATGGATGTAAATATAGATTTAGATATAATATTCACATTTTATGTTCCATAATATGTTAGTATTCATCCTACAATATAATATTAACATGAATGGTTTCAAAAATATTATCAATATAATATTCATATATAATATTCACATAGAATTTTATTTATTAATAAAAAACATTCACATGTAACATTCACATAAAATGTTCCATAAATATTCATGTAAGACTACGTACACATATATATGAACACATAACTATGTAGATGAATTTGAAATTCGAATGAAGACAAGAAAAGAGGGTTTGAAATGTATTGAATGACATTAGAGGACTTAGAATACTTCTATATTATCTTTAGGTTTTATCATAAATCGTTTTGAACTTCCAATATAGCCTATTTTTACCGGATCAAGTTTTATGAAGTAAAAGGACCTTCATTTTAACTTGCATTTAGTTCAAATCGAGCATAGAGTTTGAATGCTACAGGGTTGGATATATTCTGGGTCTTGTAGTCGCGATCGAGTACCGCTTTCAGATTGTCTTCCGACTATTCTTTCTCATCATCATGGTTTTCCTCATGAAGTATCTAAATACGCGCTGTATTGTTTGGTCGCCATGATGAAGTTTATGTTGCACGTATATGATGTCGAATCTGTTACCGCGCGTGTATGTACACATTTCCTGGTTAGCGCGCGTGGATTATGTCTTCACTGGCGGATGAAACGAGCAAGGCGGATGGCGGAAAGCAGACTGATTGGGTGATCAGCTCTGGCCGGTCGTTCGGTCCTGCAGTCGCAGGTGGCTCCTCCCCGTTGTCCTTGCGCAGAAATGCTCTTCAAGTCCGGATTGAAGTGAAGAGCCGCTCCCTAACCGCACATTTTAGGCAGTGGAACAATCGCTCTACAGATTGTGGCCTCCTACCACCATCCATTCTCTGTGGCGACGTTCCGCGGATGAACACGAGCGTAAATTCCTTTCTCCTTTCTGCCAGTGCCTCCGCTTGTACATTCTGTCTGGAGTCCACTAATGTGCAGTCTGCGGCCGTCTGAAACAGAAGAGTTCGCCAAAGACTGCAGGAAGCGCAATGAGACAGGGGGAAAGGATTTGGGGTGCGGGTGGTAAACGCTGGAATGCGATGGGCAGTCGGTCCTGTCCGCGGTGTTTCAGGCTTAAAGTACACGTAGGCTTTCTCGCCCCTCCACGTCGATCCGTCCGAAAGGACTTCGTTCTTCCAACGTTCAGCGACCCTCGCGGGCCCCACGCGGTGCACCAATGGCTGAACAGAATCTTCCCAAAAATCCCAGTTCTCACCAATCACGTGAGCGTCCATTGTTGGAAGCTCGATGCTCGTCCGCAGCTGGGAAAAGTTAATCTGGACCTGACCGCCTGCACCGCTATTCTGACCGGCGGTGAAAATGATTGATAGGCAGGGTGACGTGCAGGGATGATAAACCGCGGTATTGAGTACCGCCGTACGGAAGTACCGCGGTACACGAGTACCGGGGTACTCAATTCCGCGGTATACTACTTTTCTGGCAGGTCACTACCGATACCGGTAACAGTTACCGCGTTACCAACGGTACTGCGATGATACCGCGGTAATGAACAAGAACCACGGTACACGGTATACCATCGGCAATAGAAACAATTGTACCGCGGTACCAATTTCTGTATCGCGGTACCCAAAGGGTTGAAAATGTTTTCCGATGCTAGAAATCAATTCCAGTTCACAAAACAAGCCACAAAACCAAGATTTTTCACTTTTTCATTCAATGAAGGTTTTTGCACAATTTCATCGTCATTTTGATTGAGTATGGTGAATATTTTTCTTCTCTTGCTGTATTTAAGAATAATTGTGTCATAAATTATCGAGCATCCAAATTTTACCCAAACATTTCATTGTTACACACTTCTACGAGATGTAAAATATTCTCAAACTTTTACTGAAACTTTTATGTGTTTTCTAGCACAACACATTTGAGGAGGCGTTTAACAGGTGCGTGCATTGCCGATATGCAATCATGAGAAAACGTTGATGTCAAGCATCGTCTTTCCATGTTTTCTTTGGACGTAGCCTGAACCTTTTTTATACTTAAAAAGCGTTCACACCTTAAGAAGAACACAGAAGAAAAAAAAATCATGCATGCACGCTTTGGGAAAGGTATATTGTAACCTAGTTTTCTAACATGATAAGTCTCATGTGATTGTGCACAAGAAAAGAAACATGCTTTACCAAGATTGACTACTAAAATGTGGAAGAAGAGTTCAGAGGGGAAAGACGAGTGTGATCAATGGAGAAAGGAGGGAGGAAGAGTGTAAGAAGGCATCACGATTCGATAACACTTTGTATCCTTCCAGTCATTAGAAAGGTGTACTCATGGCCACAACGGTGGCTCCAGAGGGTTCGTAGAGTACCACTCATACAAGGACATGCATGTCAAGATGGTGTCATCATCGAGATTTTGTCAAAATTTACACAAAAGGCGACGAACCCCGCTGAACTTCCTCTCACAAGGTGCACTAAAGCAATGGATAAGAAGCACATCCCGTGCAAGCAAAGCCATTGCCCGCAGCTCTGCACGCGTTCTCTCCCAATATGAGAGAGGTGTCTCAGTGGCACTATTAAAAGAATCGTCGATGTAATATCACTTTACCTCACTTGTTTGACTGCCAACACGTCTTCTTGCTGGGGCATAGTCATCATCCTCACCTGCTGTCAACAAAGCCATTGACTCTCTCGTGCTCCCTCCAGTCCACCTCCCTCCAGCCAGACTTCCATCTCTCCGTGCATCTTGAGCTACAACAGTTGCCTTGTATTCCACTAACACATCAGAAACAAGAAGCTTCATCTTGTCACTTGTGCAGCTATCATGGGGTTCCAATTCCACTTGCCCTTCCAAGAACCAGTCTGGCTTTAATTCCGTGTGCAAGGCTGTGGCGACAAAACAAAATTCTGACACCTTCTCCGAATACCCTTGCAAGTGTGCTTTTGCCGCCTCGATGCGACTATGTAGAGAGACAGGCACATTGGGCTCCACGAGCATCTTGTCGAGATGTTTCATTAGCAAGTCATAACGCGGGATAACTTTGTGCAAAGTGGGGTATGTTCCATTGTGCCCACTTCCCCACCATCTCAAACTCCTCTAAGATTAACTTCAATCCATCCATCAGCGCAATGTCATCACTATCAAGACAAAAACCTTGCTTTACCTTTGGATCCCACTGCTTGTTCCTCTCCAGCAATGCTTCTCTTGTCGATGCGGTTGCTGAAAATTCCTTTTACATCGCAAATGTACTACCCCACCTGGTTGGAGCATCCAAAGAAAGATACTCTCTCAGACTATCCCTCAGCTCCCTCCACTATGCAAGCAATGGCGGTGAAAAATGGATAGTGGCGTGTATTTGTCGGACCTTCACAAGAAACCTCTTCTCATCCGCCCCCAGAATCAAAGTCTGCACCACCAAGTTCAACACATAGGCAAAGCACCTGAAGTGCTTCGCTGTGCTAAAACTGGTTGGAAGCAACCTTTCTAGCTCTTCAAGCATTTTTTATTTGCTATGTGGTTATCAACAATCAGACCCATGATCCGGCCCGTCAATCCACATCGGTCAACGACACATGCAGCCACAGCATGCGCCAGATTCTCTCCTGAGTGCTTTGTTTGTAGCGGCATGAATTTTAACAGGCGGTCTTTCTGCTTCCATGCATTGTCAACCCCATGTGCTGTGATGTCTAGGTATGCCCACTTGTTTTTCATTGTCCAACATTTTATGGTCAGGGATACGTTGGCATGCAAAGCATGCAGCAAGTCTCTAATCATGTCACCATACAAAACATAGAACTTTACGATGTCTTCTGAAATCCGATGCCTCTCAGGGATTTAAACATCAATGTTGCAATACTTGAGGATGGCAATGAACCGCGGATGTTGAATCTTCAACATTGCCAACTCTCCTTCCATGAAATATCTCTTCATGACGTGGGAGAGGTAACTGTTGTTGAAATAGGGACGAGCTGCCATAAATGTGTGCTCAATAGGACCCCCGCTACTATGAACAAATTTTCCTGATAACGTGGCAACTTCTTGTAAACGTATGCAAACTGATTTGCATGGAGGTGCTTCACACAATTGTAGGGACTTCCCTTATTGGTGGCACAATGAAAGCCGCACATGAGACATTTGTGGCCCCACATTCCCTTAAGACCACCTATCTTATACTCTCCAAACAAAGTCTTTTACGGATGTTCAATCCCTTCCCGGTCATTGTATATGGCAAGATCCAATAGTGCCTCTTTCTCCGAGGTCCATTTGATGGCCACACTGTCACCATCGGCAAGCTACTCCCTCCTACTCCCTCCTGCACCCTGGCCTCCAACAACTTATGATCCACACCCATTGCTTTGTACATGTTACACCTGCCCATGACGTGATGCCAAATTCTCTTATGTAGCAACCTGCTTTTGCCTGTCCATAGCATGCTGCACATGAGAGGTTAATGATGCCTGGACTCGCTCACGCACAGTCGAATGCAATGTTTGAATGGATGAGTTTTTTTTTCTGAAGCGAGCTTGCACAACTGCTACTTATGCACAATTCAAGGGTGAGCCCGCCCCATTCCTTCCTGTTGTGCCTGCAGTTACTGAAGTCCCTTCTTGTACTGATGTCGCTGCTCCTACCAATGTTGTTCCCGCCATCACAATCACTGTCACAGCCCCTACACCAGGCCTGGCCTTTGCATTCGCCCTAACCCTTCCCTCTATCCCGAATTCACCTGCCCCTTCTTCCTCACCCACTCTCTGCCCAACACCAGCACCTTCACCTTCTGCTTCATTTTATCCCAAATGACCTTCGGCCCCTTCTGCATCCCCCCATCAGCCTGCCCCTTCCCTCATACCATCCTTACTCACCATCATAACACCGGCCCCATCAGCCCTTGGCGGTTGTTGCCCAAACTAAGGACGCTACTCATTCTCTTTGTCCTAAAGATAGCAAAGGTGTCGATACTTCCACTGCTCCACATGTTGTCGTGGCTTTTTATATTCCTGCTATTAGTGCTGTAGGTGATGCTACTGTTGGCGTTGCTGTCGCTACCTCTCCCCCAGTTGTTCTTGTTACATATTCTGGTGTTACTATTGTTGGTGCTGGTGCTGTTGATGTTGCACTTGCCTCACATCACTTTCTTCTTCCTTCTATCTTGATGACGCTTCACTTCCCTCTTTTCTCTGGGTCTTACCAACGCTTTTGCTGTTGGAGCAAGTCGAGGGTGAATGATGCTCCGACCCAATTCTATCGTCCATGGAATTTCTAAAATCTGTTGCACTGACTGCACAATTTTGTCCCGGGTTTCACTTGTGGCATCCGGAATCTGTGCGCCTATGATTGACAATAAGGATGCTCTCATATCACGACACGACAAAAACATGAACAGGAACATGTCAAACTCCATGCGATGTGCATGACCGCCATATGTCAACGTCTCACCACTCTTGACACACTTAGCAATCCACTTCTCCCACTCTGTAGCCACATGCACTGGAAACTTCTCACGATCAACGTAATTCTGCATCGACAATTGTCTCACCATCGATGAAGTGATGAATCACAGTTCACTCGTAATGTCAACCAGTTTTTTGGTGGGACGCGGAGGTCTATAATCCTTGCCTTCCTTCCTCTTCCTCTCCTCCTCACTTCCCAAACTCTCCTCCCTCTTGTCTTGGTCTCCTTCCACAGCACTCATGACGACATGCTTTTCATCCTCCTCCTCACTATCACAAAACTCAAAATCTACCTCCTCCCCGCCCTTCTTCCTTCCTCCATCTCCTTGCCCTCTTCCTCTTCTCCTACCCTTGCCCTGACCGGATCATTGGCCTCGTCCCCGTCCTCTCTGCTTTGTGCACACTCCTTCCACATGTAAGGGAACATCTTTCCTCAACTGCTGCTGCTCAACAATTGCGACACTTGTCGCCTCGCCACACACAGCTACTAGTGCATCCTCAAATGTCATCTGTTTTGCTGGGGATTTTGCCATATTCTCCACCTCCCAATGATAGTTGAAGACTTCCAAATTTTTGTATATGGACTGACCACGATCGTACGCCTCATCTCCTTATAAATCCACCTTCTCTACATCATCATCCTCATCACTGTTCTTAGCGGCATTCTCCTCCACCTCTGCATCCTTCCCTTCTTTGATAAGTTTAGCAACCAAGGCTGCCTGGTGGACACGATGGCTGAAGGTTGCGGCAGAATGTTCGCCACTTAGAGGCGCAAGGGTGGTGGAGATGGAAAACTCGCTAATACCACTTGCTGCAAGTGTAGTGGTAGCGATGATTGTAGCTCTTGTAGTAGCCGTAACTGCCAACGCAACAGCTTAATTTACACCAGCAAGTGCTACAGCTGTGGCAAGACTTGCCATTATCGATTGTCCGGTTACAACGACAGCTAAATGTTCTACGTGTGCTGTAGCAATGCTTTTGGCCTAGAGTAGTGTTGTAAGTGACTGGGGAATGCGAGAGGGCATTGATGACATAAGGAATGTGCCATGTGGTGCGGCCCTTCTGACGGTGACATTGTATGTCACATCCTCACGCCCCAGTGATGTGTTTGGAGATGTGCGAGGCGACTTCTCCCTTACGTGGCCCGAAGGGATGTTTGGCTCAGTGGGAGTGAAGAGGAAATCACCCAGGGTGCGGGAGCTCGGGCCACAAGTGCCTCTATTGTCCTCCATTCTAGTTGAAGTTGCTGCTCTCAACTCTACTATCTGGTGCCGCTGGATGGAGACGAACGGAAAGGGACAGGAAGTGCAAATCAAAATTCTATCGTGGGTTAAAGGTGTGAAAGGAGTAGGATGCCTGCTCTCGTTACATTTGTGCCCTTGGGAAAATTATTTCACAAAAGCTTTCAATTTGCATCAAATTCGGTAAACTCTGATATGAGATACGACTTCACTGTGCTGTTGTTGCTGATAGCACACGTTTGTCGCTTCTGCTTCTTACTATTGCATGCATATCAGTGTGAGAAATAGAAGATAGAGAAAGGGAAGGGAGTGGGGGAATGCACATCATATCATAGTGAACAGTAGAGCAACATAGCACACCATGTTGTACCATAATGCACCTCAGGACACCACATCACATGGCAACGCACCCCACGGCACGACAGCGCACCCCAGAGCATCGCACTGCACCGCACGGCACAGCACCGTACGGCACCAAAGTACAGCATATTCTATTACACTACATCATAGCAAATTGCATGACACCACACCACACCGAAAAATACCCCACTATAATGCACAGAATGGCACCGCACCACAGCGCACCGCACTACATTTCACCAAAGTGCACCACAGCACATCGTATCGCAATACAACACAGCACACCACATGGCCCTACACTACATCTCACGACACCACATGGTATTGCAATACAATGCATGAAATAGCACTGTACCACACCAAACACCACCACACTCCACCGAACCACACGGTAGTGCACTGCACCACACCACACCACACCACACTCCGCTTCTCTACACCATAGTGCAACGCATGGAACTCCACAGCGTATTAACGCACCGCACCGCATCGTACGCCACCGCACGGAATTGCATAGTAGCACATCACATTCACTATACCACACCGCATTGTAACGTGGAGCACCACACTACATGGCAACACACCACATCGTAGTTCACCGCAACGCATTGCATTTCACCTCAGCACAGCACAATGCCGCAAATTACGCCGTACCACAGTGCATTGCATGGAACTACACCACATCTTAATTGCACCAATCTTATTTGGGGTGGAGGGAATGTAACATGGAAGCACATACTGCAATTGACTACTGTTGCTGCTACTATCCTTAGTCATTTTCCACTGCTCCTTGCTACCACTTCTCAAGTGTGCTGTCACTCTTTGTTGCTTCTACTGCTTACTTTTGTCGTTTTCGTTTCCTTCCCCTACTCACAGTTGTTATTTGCTGCTACTTTCGAGTATCGATGCCATTTGATGTCGCTACTGTTTGCTTGTGTTCGTCGTTACGTCTATTTTTGTTGCTCTATGGTGTTGCGCTCATTTCCAACTTGAAAGGTGTGTAGATGCTTCTACACAAGGGCGCAAGAAGAAATGTTGGGATAGTAGCATTTGATGCTGAGGTTAGTGCTACTAAATGTGCTCTTACGCATGCGAAGGAGCCAAGGAAAGTGCAGAAGTCTATGGATAGTGCAGTGGGTGAGTAGTTGTAGAAAGAATTGCCCTTCATACCTCGCGAGTCCAACCTCAGTTAGACGTGGTTGGGCAACGCGCTTTGCCATGCCACATGCGTAACGTTTGGAGGCATGACTGGCTCGTCAATGATTTGAGTCGCGTCGAAAATTGGCATTGCCAATGAATTTTGCGACGCGTAATAATTTCCGTCACAAAAGAAATCCGCGACGCGATTGTATTAGTTTCACGTATTCATTGGCTGAGGGGTAATAATCACTTAGCATTGTTGTCCGCATTGCTAGTTGCGCTTTACAAGAGGCGATGTGGATTCCTTTGCACTCCAGTTGAATCCGCGTTGGCCACTCACAATTTCATCGGTGTGTAGGTCTTGCTGTTTGAAAAACCCATGAAGACAACATTATCATGCCGTCAGTTTTGTAAGATTGACAGCTTACATACACTTTCTACAACACAGCCGTCAATCGCGCTTGGATTGATGACATGAGATTGTTGCCTTCATCGCGCAACTGAAAGTCTTGCATGTAACTGCCGTTACAGCAGGACATGTGCGTGCGGCTCGAGCATCGATATCGATGCTAAAGCCACACGCATTCATGTTGGTAACGTGTGCTGCATGAGTGGTAACGCATAACCGGTACACACCAAAAAAAATGTCTTCTTGTTTGAGCGTACCGCATTATTGTACCGCGGTATGGTAACGCGGTACGTAAGAGGGGTCCCTTCAGAGGTCAATATCGTTATCGTATCGGTACCATACAAAACGTAACGATACCACGACATTGCAATACCGCGATAAATTACCACGGTATACCGCAGTGTTGATAGTATTGCCGCCATCCCCGGTGAGGTGTGTGGATTAGGAAATTCCTGTAAAAAAAGGTGCGAAAAACTATCTGATAGCATTCAACAATGGATTCTACCGTTTACCAACCGCACCCTTAATTTCTGGGTCAATTACTTCAGCTCGTACAACTTCGAAAATCAAAATCCCAAAGTATAATTTCTCCAATTCTATAATCGTTGCGTACAGTGTGCACAAAATATTTACGAGTCCTATAACCACTCATATCGCCTCAACTACCAACGTTGTACATCAGATGAAAAGAATGGACATTGGAAGGTCATATCAAAGTTTGAGGTCCAAAAAGGGCTTTCATACATAAAGAAAGATAAACTACGTAAGAAATATTAACAAACGCTTAACAAACTGCAATATACAGAGAATACAATTTTAGCTACATATAATGAGTTTTATGCGAAATTAGATAAATTCATATAATACAGATAATCTTTCTTGATCCGCGAGGTGTCAGAAAGAACCTTATAGGTCTACATAGTACTATGCAAAAAATTTGCACAGAAACCACAGACCGAACTAGGTCTCTCTAACATTAAAGATTCACACATCAATTAAAGTGATCGTAAAACAAGCAAATCAACATATATTAGAATAAAGACCATTTGCGTCTCATTTTGGATATGGGAAAAGAATAAATGAATTTTCAAATGAAAAACCAATGCAAGAATGTTAAAATACTGAAATGAATGCGAAGTACATAACATGAAATGTCACATAAACATTAATTTTAAATGCCTTCATACAGTTGAACATCATATAAGGGTGAGTAAACAGGAAAACTTATGTATGGAGTAAATGTAACGGGAAAATACTTTTTCCAATATCATTTGTGTCATGAAAAACATTATTTGTTTATGATGATAATTCTGAAGTGGGATATTTCAATTAGAAAAGTTTTGTAACGATTGAAGTTTCTTATTCCCTATAAAATGATAATATCATGCTAATTGGTTTTGGAAGAATGAATAATTTGATTGAATAATTAAAAATGATTTTTTAAGTATTGGAAGTTCGAAATAGTTTTGTGAAGAAATAGGTATGTGAAAAAATATTTATTTTTTCATTAAAAAACCTTATATTTAAATATTGTTTCAAAAATGGAGAAAGTCGATATTTGTGTTCATGGTGAGCTTTGGTCAAACTAAAACATTTATTTTACAGATTGGACATTTTCTCATGTTGAGTTTTGGTAACATTGAAAACGATCGAATGTATCCAGTTTGAAAACGATATTAGAATAATGGAACATTTTCATCGTCAAATTAAACAAAATCCTTACTATTTGTATTACGTTATGAAAAGTATTTTTAATTATAGAAAGTATCTAAAAATTAATTATGATAATGTAATAAATTTTAAATTTCTAAAAAAAATAATGAGAATAATATTTTTATTTATATATGAAGAGAATAGCATCCATCCTTTCAAAATGTTCTCAAATTATTTCTCCCATTCGAGATTTATCATTATGAAGAGAAAAATGTTATTAATGTTCTAAACATTATTGGAAAAAAAATTTTAATTTGAAAAATACAATCAGGTAAACTTTCACGCTAATCCATACCCATAAAGTATTTTCCATTTTTATGTAGGCATTGCAAATTCGATTTTGATGACAGGATATATGATGTACACTACATTGATGTTTATGTAAATATTTAAATAATATGAAGACCATATTTGGGTTGTGGTTTCTATGTAAAATGTATCCGTTGTACAATGTAGACCTAGACGTTTTCTCGTGAAACTTAGTGGATTAGGAAAAGGCTCTAGTTAGATTACTTGATACAGATGATTTCTAAAAATTTTCGCTCCATTGTGCCCAAAAGAAATTATGTCGGGGCGCGATGCCATGCCAAGCTCTGAGAGTCGGCCTCCCTCCTCGTTGCTCAACATCCAAAGCAGCTGGTTGCCCCCTCGTCTGCCATTGCGCGGTTGGGAGAGAGGAAACAGGGAAGATAATTGCCCATGCGTGCCATTCGACACAGTCCCTTTGTTTGCACATCGTAAGTTCATGGGTTGGCGTGCTTCCGCACGGTTCCAACTATATGTTCATCCAGCATCACGTGATTACGTGGGTCGATCTGTCTCTATCTAGTCTATGAAAAGCACTCCGCGATGCGAGGCTCAGCTGAGTTTTGTCCCATGAAGACCGTCTCAGGGCGTTCTTAACGCATCCCGGCACACTTGCCGGGCCACGCTCCGCCAGAGAGGGCATTCGCCATCGCGACCGCCACGCTTGGTAACCCCGGTCTTCCCTTGTGTGAGGAGGAGTATTTTCTTGCAGGTTGACGAAATCGCACATGGATGTGCCATGCACGAGCGCTTTCTTTGTGTTTCTCGTCTTGCGTGGGTGATGACGCACTCTGATTTCTCGTCGAATTGGAGTTCGCTTAGTATCTCGTGTTATGAACCAACGCAGGATCACAAAAAACCATGTTACAACTTCTCCTTCCTTTAAATGATAAGGTTTAATGAACTTCTCACAATGTTTCTGACAACGAACCGTCAGCATCACCGCAATCCAAAAACTTCACCGGATCATTCACTCGGTAGGAGCTAGGAGCGTTGTGTACAAAGGGCAGGGACGTAATCAATGCAAGTTGATGACTCCCTCTTACTAGGACTTCCTCATTGAAGATTAATAATTGCAATAATCTATCCCCATCACGATGAAAGTTCAATTATTTCCTAAACCTTTCAATGCAGGAGTGAGCGCATTGAATTCATTAGTGTAGCACGCGTGTGGCCTAGAACAATAAAGGGCATCACAGACCTGTTATTTCCTGAAACATCCAGCTCGCTAAACACAATAGTCCGTGTAAAAAGTTGGTCGCGAACACGAATGTTCGCGTAACTATTCAGCAGGGTGAGCTATTGTTCGTGAACAAAATTAACCAAACAAATCACTCCACCAACTAAGAACGGCCACACTTCACCACCTTACTGTCAATCTGTCAATCCTTATTATGTCTTGCCTGGTAAGTTTCCCCATGTTGAGTCAAATTAAGCTGCATTTTCATCCTTGCGACCATATTCCCCCCGGAACCCAAATCAGTTGATTTCTCATAAGGTGTTGGCGGAGACATCAACGTAACATCCGCCAATCCCTAGTCGGCATCGTTTATGGTTGAGAATAGGACATAATCTAATCGTCTTTGAGCGCCCATATTCCTTTCTTGATTAATCAAAACATCTCCAGCAAATTCTTTCGCAATAGCCTGTCATTCATAAATCCAAGAATTTCACCTCTGACAATGAAGTACAAATGCCCCCAACTGTCCCTATAAATCAATACTCCGGTCCCGAAGACGAACAAAATAGGACCAGACTCCTATTACGTTATTCCATGCTAATGTATTAGGCCTGATTCAAGAAGTTGAATTTTATCGAAGTAACATCGCTAAGCCAATTAAGGCCAGAGCGCGTCCCTGGCAAAAAGGATGGAGGAGAAAGTATCAACCTTTCGGTAGACCGAATCCTCAAGTCCAAAATCTGACTACGAGCTTTTTAACTGTAACAACGTAAATAAACGCTATTGGAGCTAGAGTTACTATGGCTGCTGGCACCAGACTTTCCCTCCAATGGATGCTCGTTAAGGGATTAAGATTGTACTCAATCCAGTTACCAGAATCGTAGAGCCCAGTATTGTTTTTTATTGTCACTACCTCCCTATATCAGGATTGAGTCATTTTCACGTCTGCTTCTTTCCTTGGATGTGGTAGCTATTTCTGAGGCTCCCTGTCCAGAGAAGTAAGGTGGTGAGACTTTCATATTTTTCCATCATGTAGCTCTTGTTTGTACTTCATGCATTCCACTTCAAAACAATTAAAGTTTCTTAAGCTCTTAGTGTAGGTCATTGGTTGATGGAAACATTGTAGATAGAGGACTTGTGGTGAACTCAAAGCAGAAGCTTGTGTTCAAAGATAGAGAATGCTATGATGACGATGTTTTTTTCTAACTAATTCTCCTCTCCCTCTATTGTTCCATTTAATATTGAAGATTGTAAGTGAAATTTCTTGCAAAGATTCCCCTTGACGGCTCATGCTTGTAAATCACCTTTCTTTCAACATACAATGTGACTTGTATTTTTTTATTAAATACTTTGAGCGCTTGGTTACTAGAGATGTGCACCAAATGGGCCTTGCTAAATAGCACAACCATGCCTATTTACACATGATCCATCTTAAGGATGTTGGGTTGTTTGTATTTTGCTTTTTTCCACCGAGTGGTTTCACGAGTCATGTAAGGTTTGATAAATGTCATATGCAATTGTGTGACTCACCTTGCATGCGTGAGTGGTAGAGTCTGAAAACATATGGCGACAAAATCGACTCTGAGTTTCTAATACACCATCTCATGAAACTCGCAACCCTTCATTTTTGGGCTGTCTAACTTTTTGCTCCATTACTTTACCATTTGGTAGATTTGCATACAACAAAATCTTGTCAACAAGGTGAAATCAGGCTTGTCATGCTTCTAGGCCTAACATACTGGCATGTCTAGTGAAATGTGAAGTACATGATTGGTCACCCAATTTTCTAAGGGCATATGGCCACAAGGTGATGTTGAGCTTAGCACTTGAAAGCATGGATTTAGTTGCATCTTGCATTTTCAGATAAGCTCTCTTTATTCTGCCATAATTCCATTAAGTGTTATCTGTTGAGAATTTCTAAATAATACCCATGTCTTCCAACCAAGACATGGAGCTCAGACTCTTTTAATGCTTGGCATCATCAAATCAGGCTCCTTGGAATCTCTTGTTTCATTATCATTTGTCATATTAAACCATTTAAAGGAGTAGGTAGGAGCTCCATCTCTCATGAGCAATGGTGGTTGTATCATTGATAAACAACAGGAGGTAGGAATGAAGTCATAGTAAAGATTAACATTGGTTGGTCGATGTTGTTGTGGACCATCTTTACCCAAGTGTGGTAGCATTAACAAAATACAACGTTGAATCTATCCATGGTAAGTGTTTGGCCTTGCCAACACTTTCTTTCATGAAAAGGAAGTTTATTTGAAACTTCTTCTACATTTGTTCTATAATGTGACTACTAACATCGCGGAAGTGTCTGTGCAACAAAGGTAGGGATGCACCAATGGATTGGTTAATCAATTTTGTGGCAAAGGGAGACAAAGTATTTCTTAAAATTGATGAACTAAATGCTTGCATGGTCATATCATGTGGAAGGAGAAAACTTCTAGAAAATGTTTCACATCCATGACTCTGTGAGGTGAAAAAATCCATTGTTCATGATTGTTTCATCTCTCTCCATCATGTGCCCTAGTGAGATTTTGAAATCTAATTGTAATGTAGAGCAAGTCACCAAATGCAATATGATCAACATTGTATATGTTGAAACAGGAAAACACTAGGGGAGAGGAGAAGATCGAGGTGAACATTGAAACTTTTGGAAAGATAAGTACGCAACAATGGCAAGAGGTGGAGGTTACATGGGCGAGGTTGCTCACTTGAGGGGACAACCACCTCGCCCATCTGCTTGCGGTCGGATTAGACTCTCACCGCTCTTTATTCCTAAAACACATGTAACAGCTCCCATCTCAAGGACGGGTCTTGCTGTACTCAAAACTACAATGTTTAGCATGACTATGCAAGAAGAGGTATGCAATAGACCAACACGTGATGAAACATCTCCCATGTAATGGTGGGTCTCGCTGTAGCGACTTCACGAGCTACGTCTCAAAATGATAGCATGCGTACTACTAAGGTAAAAGCGCAAGAGATGGGAGCAACCATCAAGGTCTCGACTCCCACACAAGGTGGGTCTAGCCGCTACTAAATGTGGACAACTACTTCACTCAGCTCCCACACAAAGGTGGGTCTCGCTGTCACAAAGTGAGAGAGAATGGGCACTATGATTTCAGGCTTCTACACATCAAGCGAGGCCTTGTCGAGGGAGACAACGGTCAACATGACAGTGTAAGCACGCTGTTGAGAGAGCTGACAGTGAGGAGTAGGCTAGTGAAGGTGGCAAGGTGGGGTAAGAGGTGTGGTGGAGGATGGAGAAACGAAAGGGTAACCTCGCCCATGGGGTGATGATCATTATTCGGAGGCGAGGTGAAAAGGGTAAAAAACCAATGGGAAAAGTGTCACAGGAGAAGGGTCAGGAAGCGATAGGAGATGGTGGAAGAGAGCGCAGTCAGGGAACAAGGAGGTTAACTGTAGAATGAATCCAAACAGAGGCATCGGCGATGACTGCGTGAAGGGACTCAAAATAGGGTGGCGATGTGGGAATCCGAGAGCCCGTAGGCAGTAGTGAGAGGGGGAAAGCTGTGGACAAGGGTGATCAGATGATGATGTAGGTCTGTGAGGGTGGGAGAAGGAACGGAGGAGGCAGGCAAGGGCAGAGACGGAAGGTGGACCGATGGATGAGAGGATGAAGGAATGACATGCACCGGAGGAGTGATGTTGAGGCGACAAAGGAGTTGTCGGGCCCTCTTACGGGCACGGGCGGACACCGGGAGGGGAGCGGAGGAGGACGGAGGAGACACAGGAGGAGAGGTGAAATCGGAGGACGTGAGCGAAGGTTGTGACTGTCAGAATATTGAAGTCAACACTGGCAATCTCTCTCGGATAATCCGAGTTCTCAATAAATGGTTCAGGTTCGGCATCAAGCCAACATGAACCACCTCGCCAACGGATTGTCGGTCACGGCCAGTGACTTAAAGGCGAGTCACCCCTAATAACCTCGACCACGTCGCAGTCCCGTCCGGCTAGCGAAGAAGAAGCCGTTGCAATATCTTTGTCCTGTTCTGTGATATATTACTGAGGACGTTCATTCCCTCTAATAAGCCAGAACAGTTCTGCTCATCCTCTTCCCCTTTGGTTCCGCGGCTTCGCCGCCGTGTCTTTGCTCTGCTCGCTCCTCGCATTTCCCGTCTTTGCCAGCCCCTCCCAACTCTTCGCTCTGTCACTCTTGCTCCTTCACTCAGCTCTCTTTCTCCGCCAACCATCACTCACCTCGCCAGCACTCTCTCACATCAACATGTCTACCTCGGCTACCTTGCGTCTCAGCCCCTATCAGCTTTCGCGACTAACTTCTCGCACCGCTCTACGTTACGTCACTCTGCTAACGTACACTTGCATGTCCTGACGCTTCTGCCTGCTTCTGCTATTGTCCTCGTGTCTACATTCTTCTGACATGGTATCAGAGCTTCAGGCAACATCACCTGGTGCCCTGTGACTGCGTCATCGCTCTGCCGTCATCCTCCCTACATCGCTTCCATCTGCAACCTTCTGCCACCGCTACCGTTGCCCCACGTCTCGGCGCTTCTCTAGCAGCTGACATCAGCAGCTCTGCCTGACGAGTTCCCCGCGCTGAAGAAATGCCTTGTCATCCTAAGAAAGCCCTGCGCTCATTTTCGCGCCCGTGGCTAAACAACCGGTGACTTGTCGCCCACATCAGCCTTAAGCAACTCTCGAGCCGCTGCCTGCCGTCAACTACCAAGAAGCCTCCTGCCTTCTGCCATTCACTGCCCCTCATTGCCTCTGCCTCCGCAAACATCTCCACCTCTCGCATCTTGCCTCATCAGCCTCATCCGCTACTTCCTCCTCGACATCTTCAGTCCGCTTGCGTCCGTCATCTCCAGCTGCCTTCTCGCATCACCTTCTCACCTCGTCAGCAGCTGGGCCAAAACTGCCACCGTCACGATATCGGACACCACCAGTCTTCTTGCTCCCATTTCCGAGCCAACTGGGGAACAAGCCGTCACTCTCCTGACATCAGCGGTTCAGTGCATCTGCCCATTGCCTGACTCCCTCTGTCGCAACCAACCTCTTCCAGCTGATAGGATATCGGACACCAACAGTCTTCCTGCTCCCATTTCCCAGCCAATTGGGGAACAAGCCGTCACTCTCCTGAAAGCAGAAGAAGTGGTTGTGTCGCTCCACCTCCCTGTCGCGTCGCCTCTCATCGCGTCTCCCTCCGCCTGCATCGCTCCCTACCTCTCTTCCTCAGCATCATCGTCAGCCTTCATTCTTCACTTCTCGCATCATTCTCATCTGCTTCCATCTGCCATCCCTGCTCCTGTTTCCTTAGCTCCATGAGCCGCCCGATTCTTCCTCACCGCCATCCCTCCGTCATCAGCATCCTCCGCGCCACCTCCGCATCGCCTCCTCCCCATCAGCATCGTTCCGTAGCGCACGTGGTTCCGCCCCTGCGCCCACTCATTAATCAATCGTTCCTCCGCTTCCACATCATTTTCAGCTCGGCACAAGGATCCGCCCAGTCTCATCGCCTGTTCCGCAACGACCTGCGCCCACGCCGAAATTTCCTTCAACGCACGCGGCTCACCCCTGCGCACACTCCGTCATCATCAGCTTCTGTTTTCTCATCAGTGATCATCAGCATCTCAGAAACGGCACAAGGATCTGCACGAGCTAGCTGCCCGCTTTGTAGCAGCCTGCACCCACGCCAGTAGCAGATTTCTTGCGGCGCGTTGGCATCTGCCTTCCCCTTGCCGCATCCTATTCCCCTATTTCAACTCGCGCACGTGGTTTTGCCCCTGCGCCCAATCCATCATCAATCGCTCTTCCGCTATCAACATCATCCTCTGCTCGGCACAAGGATCCTCCCGGTCGCATCGCTTGAGTCACGACGACCTGCGTGCACGCCGAAACTTCAAAAGCGCACGGGGTTTCATCCCTGCACCCACTCACTCATCAATCATTCCTCCTCTCATTCTCCTACCCTCAGCCTCGCCCAGTGCTCGGCATAAGCCATCCACCCGATCTCATCATCTGCATCGCGACGACCTGTATCTATGCTAAACCTCCCTCCAGCACTCAAAAGTTCCCAACCATAACCAACTTACTCCTCCATCTGCACTCTTTCTTAGTGCAGGCAATTCGGCATCTCACACTCGCACTTGCAGCTGAAGAGCAGTCCAACAAGGTCAGTCCACAGGAACCGGATACCACCCGTCTCCCTGCTCAAACCAAGCTAACCGGTGGAACAAGCCGCTGTATTCGTGGAGCTGACTACTCAGCAGACTGCACCACTCTGCATTCTCTTGGAACTCACAGAGTTTGCTATGGCAGAGCACTCTTTGAGCGTGGCATCGTGGCAGCGCCCTTCATCTCTTGCACCCACCACCTCCACCATCATCTCCAAGGGACCATGCCAAGGAGAATGATCTCTCGGCGGCATCCTCTTGGAACAACATTCTCAACAAGGTCAACTCAGCAACCAACCTTGATGAATCAACGGTTCCCCTTGGCACTCCCTACACTAGAACAAACCATGAGCAACAACACGATCAATGCTCTCCTTCGTGTCCAACCTTTTGTGAAGCCAATCTACTTCATTGACTGTTCAACACCCAACAGTGCATTAATCGATATTGTCACTCATCTTCCAGAGTGCCTACGGGCCTCCCCCCAACTGCATAGGACAAGAGATGGTTCAACAAACTACCATCAATGGAGAGTTGAACTCCTTCTCAACCTGGGACGACTTCAGTTCCCCAAGTTCAATCTCCGACAGGTACTGCTTGGTCTCCTAGACTCAATATCCCTTCTTGATACGGACTGGGTTGAAGCACTTCTGAAGGAGGCGCTCATCCTCACCACTCATCACTCTCTTCACCCACTTATCCGACAATCACACGAAGGACTCTCTGAGATATGGCAAACCCTGTATCTGTCCTGCGCATCATCTTCTCTCCAGCGTTGACTTCAAGGGGGGCTGTCGGAATATTGAAGTCAACACTGGCAATCTCTCTCGGATAATCCGAGTTCTCAATGAATGGTTCAGGTTCGGCATCAAGCCAACACGAACCACCTTGCCAATGGATTGTCGGTCACGACCAGTGACTTAAAAGCGAGTCGCCCCTAATAACCGCGACCACGTCGCAGTCGCGTCCGTCTAGCGAAGAAGAAGCCGTTGCAATATCTTTGTCCTGTTCTGTGATGTATTACTGAGGACGTTCATTCCCTCTAATTATCTAGAACAGTTCTGCTCATCCTGTTCCCCTTTGGTTCCGCGGCTTCGCCGTCGTGTCTTCGCTCTGATCGCTCCTCGCATTTCCTGTCTTCGCCAGCCCCTCCCAACTCTTCGCTCTGTCACTCTCACTCCTTCGCTCAGCTCTCTTACTCCGCCAACCATCACTCACCTCGCCAGCACTCTCTCACATCAACTTGTCTACCTCGGCTACCTTGTGTCTCAGCCCCTATCATCTTCCGCGACTAACTTCTCGCATCGCTCTCGGTTACGTCACTCTGATGACGTACACTTGCATGTCCTGACGCTTCTGCCTGCTTCTGTTGCTGTCCTCGTGTCTACATTCTTCTGACAGTGACAAAGGTGTGGACTCCGCAGAGGGAAGAGAGTGTGGAGAAGGAACACTCAGAGAGGGCGGGGAAGTGGTGGATGAAGGGGTGGAAGAGGAAGGGGAGGAGGGAATACACGGAGGAGGGTGCGTGAGGCGGAGGGTGGGTGAAGAGGGCGGAATGAGAAGTGAAGGTGAAGGGTGAGAGGAGAGGATGGAAGGCAAAAGAGGAGCGATGGAGAGGGTGGGATAGGAAGAGAGAGGGACCATTACGGAGGAGGGATATGGAAGGATGGAGGCTAGAGGAGACGAGGAGGAGATGATGATACAAGTAGAGAAGGAAGGGGAGAGGGGTGAGGGGGAGGTCGGAGGGATGGTGGTGGGGGAGGAAAGGGTGGTGAACAAGGTGGAAGGGGAGGAGGACGACGAGGGCTGACGAGGGGACGAAAGCATGGGTGAAGGAAAAACTGCCAAGGAACGGAGAAGGAGAGAGGAAGCATAAGAGGGCAAACAAGCGCAAGGGGGCGACGATGTGACACGGGTGGCATTAGTGAGAACACCGACAGCACGAAGCACGGGCAAAGGACAAGAGGACGCGTGAAGGACGGCCAGGCTGGCAACCTGCCTGGCGAACGCAGGAATGCATGGGAGAAGAGAATGTGGGGACAAGGATACAGGGGAGAGAGAACAAAGGCCACGAGGCACCTAGAGAGGAGGGTGACAAGGGAAGTGTTGCCGGGGGTGCCCAGGGGCGGCACAATAGAAGCAAGGAGCAGGAGGAGGAGCGTAGACAAAGTGACGAGGGCCACGAGCGCAAGGACGGAGGGGAGGGAACAGAGAGAGAGGGTCAACACAGAATGCGAATGACAGAGGGGGAGGAGTGAGGAGATTCGAGGGAGGGGAAGGAAAAGGAAGATACGGAACAAGAGACGGTATGTAAAGGAGAGAGGGTTGTGGGGAGATTCCAAAAGGGAACATAGCAGGTCAATGTCGAGGACAAAAAGAGGAATGAGGGAAGGAGAAGGGGAGGGTAAGAGGGGGAAATGAGAGGGAGGGAAAGATAGAGATGAGGGTAGAGGGGAAGGAAGAGAGAGAGAGAGAGATAGAGAGAGAGAGATGAGAGAGTGAGATGGAGGGAGGGAGGGGGAGACGGGTGGGGGGGGGGCGCGGGTGGCGGCGGTGATGGCAAAGGTGACAACGAGAGTGATCGCGACTGCAACAACAGTTGTAAACACAAACGTGGTGATCAGGGCAAAGGCGACGGCAAAAGCGACAAAGACGACATTGATCGCGAATGCGAATGCAATGAGGAGGGCAAAGGTGACAACGATAGCGAAGGCGACGGCGACGATGGCGACAACAACGGTAGCGGTGGCGAGGACGAAAAAGGCAGAAGCAACGACGAAGGGGACTACGACAATGGCAGGGAAGGCGGGGACAACGGCGACGATTAGGGCGGAGGCAAGATGGAGGGAGCGAGTGAGGGAGGCCGGATGGAGGGAGGGAGGGAGGGAGGGTGGTTAGGGAGGAATGGAGGGATCGAGGGAGGGAGGCCGGATGTAGGGATGGAAGGAACGAGGGGGGAGGGTGGAGATGGGGGGATGGAGGGATGGAGGGAGAGAGGCAAGTAGGAGGGACGGAGGGATCGAGGGAGGGAGACCCGATGGAGGGAAGGAGGGATGGAGGGAGAGAGGCCGGAGGGAGGGATGGAGGGATGGGGGGATCGAGGGAGAGAAGGTGGAGATGGAGGGAGAGGGGTCGGAGGGAGGGATGAGGGATGGAGGGATCGAGGGAGAGAGGGTGGAGATGGAGGGATGGACGGAGCAAGGGAGGGAGGACAGAGGACACGGGGATGGAGGGAGCGAGGGAGGGAGGCCGAACGGAGGGATGGAGGGAGTGAGGAAGGGAGGAGGGTGGAGACGGATGGACGGAGGGATCAACAAAAGAAGAGGGAGGAGGGAGGGAGCGAGGAAGGGAGTCGGGGGAAGGAGGGTGGATGGTGTGGTAAGGAATGGAGGGACGGAGGGACGGGGATGGAAGGAGGTAAGGATGGATCGAGGGAGGGAGGCCGGATGGAGGAACGGAGGGATCGAGGGAAGTCGGACAGAATAAGAAGGGAGGAAGGGAGCGAGGGATGGTGGCCAGAGGAAGGAGGGATGGAGGGAGCGAGGGAGGGAGGCCGGGTGGAGGGAGGGAGGGATTGAGGGAGGAAGGATGTTGATGGAGGAATGGAGGGAGCGTGGGAGGGAGGCCGGACAGAGGGAGAACGGAGGACGGGATCGAGGGGAGGAGAGAGGGGGGAGGGTGGGGGAAATAGAGGGAGAGAGAGTGAGAAAGAGAGAGAGAGAGAGAGAGAGAGAGGGGGAGGGGGAGGTGGAGGCGGAGACGGAGGTGGAGGCGGAGACGGAGGTGGAGGCGGAGACGGAGGTGGAGGCGGAGACGGAGGTGGAGGCGGAGACGGAGGTGGAGGCGGAGACGGAGGTGGAGGCGGAGACGGAGGTGGAGGCGGAGACGGAGGTGGAGGCGGAGACGGAGGTGGAGGCGGAGACGGAGGTGGAGGCGGAGACGGAGGTGGAGGCGGAGACGGAGGTGGAGGCGGAGACGGAGGTGGAGGCGGAGACGGAGGTGGAGGCGGAGACGGAGGTGGAGGCGGAGACGGAGGTGGAGGCGGAGACGGAGGTGGAGGCGGAGACGGAGGTGGAGGCGGAGACGGAGGTGGAGGCGGAGACGGAGGTGGAGGCGGAGACGGAGGTGGAGGCGGAGACGGAGGTGGAGGCGGAGACGGAGGTGGAGGCGGAGACGGAGGTGGAGGCGGAGACGGAGGTGGAGGCGGAGACGGAGGTGGAGGCGGAGACGGAGGTGGAGGCGGAGACGGAGGTGGAGGCGGAGACGGAGGTGGAGGCGGAGACGGAGGTGGAGGCGGAGACGGAGGTGGAGGCGGAGACGGAGGTGGAGGCGGAGACGGAGGTGGAGGCGGAGACGGAGGTGGAGGCGGAGACGGAGGTGGAGGCGGAGACGGAGGTGGAGGCGGAGACGGAGGTGGAGGCGGAGACGGAGGTGGAGGCGGAGACGGAGGTGGAGGCGGAGACGGAGGTGGAGGCGGAGACGGAGGTGGAGGCGGAGACGGAGGTGGAGGCGGAGACGGAGGTGGAGGCGGAGACGGAGGTGGAGGCGGAGACGGAGGTGGAGGCGGAGACGGAGGTGGAGGCGGAGACGGAGGTGGAGGCGGAGACGGAGGTGGAGGCGGAGACGGAGGTGGAGGCGGAGACGGAGGTGGAGGCGGAGACGGAGGTGGAGGCGGAGACGGAGGTGGAGGCGGAGACGGAGGTGGAGGCGGAGACGGAGGTGGAGGCGGAGACGGAGGTGGAGGCGGAGACGGAGGTGGAGGCGGAGACGGAGGTGGAGGCGGAGACGGAGGTGGAGGCGGAGACGGAGGTGGAGGCGGAGACGGAGGTGGAGGCGGAGACGGAGGTGGAGGCGGAGACGGAGGTGGAGGCGGAGACGGAGGTGGAGGCGGAGACGGAGGTGGAGGCGGAGACGGAGGTGGAGGCGGAGACGGAGGTGGAGGCGGAGACGGAGGTGGAGGCGGAGACGGAGGTGGAGGCGGAGACGGAGGTGGAGGCGGAGACGGAGGTGGAGGCGGAGACGGAGGTGGAGGCGGAGACGGAGGTGGAGGCGGAGACGGAGGTGGAGGCGGAGACGGAGGTGGAGGCGGAGACGGAGGTGGAGGCGGAGACGGAGGTGGAGGCGGAGACGGAGGTGGAGGCGGAGACGGAGGTGGAGGCGGAGACGGAGGTGGAGGCGGAGACGGAGGTGGAGGCGGAGACGGAGGTGGAGGCGGAGACGGAGGTGGAGGCGGAGACGGAGGTGGAGGCGGAGACGGAGGTGGAGGCGGAGACGGAGGTGGAGGCGGAGACGGAGGTGGAGGCGGAGACGGAGGTGGAGGCGGAGACGGAGGTGGAGGCGGAGACGGAGGTGGAGGCGGAGACGGAGGTGGAGGCGGAGACGGAGGTGGAGGCGGAGACGGAGGTGGAGGCGGAGGTGAAAGTGGAGGGGGGGAGGAAGAGGGGGAGGGGAGGGACGGGATTGAGGAAGGAGACGAGGGAGGGGGAGCCGAGGGAAGGAGGGAACGAGGGACAGGATACGAGGGAGGAACGGGGAGGGGGAGGACGACGAGGAGGGGGGGAGCTCAAGGAAGGGGGGAGGAACAAGGAGAGGGGCAGACAGCGACAAGGGGGGGAGCAAGTGCCACGGGAGTGCGACCCTCCGGGAGAACGAGTGAGCAAGCGGGGCAAAAAAAAGGGGGGGGTGGGTGACCGTGCGCCACAAGAGAGCTACTGGTTGACTGGACACCACGGAGGGTGGAGTGGAGCGGCGGGGAAGCAAGGGGGAGGACAGGAAAAGCCGGCGCGGTCGGTGGAGGAGGCCACGGCGCAGAAGCACAGCAGAGGAAGCTAGGGGTAGTAGTCAATCGGGGACAAACAGACCGTTGCATTAACCCCACAGCAGATGCGGAAGAGGAGAGTGACCCACAGGAGGAGGACCTTCAATGGCTTGATGCCATGTTGAAACAGGAAAACGCTAGGGGAGAGGAGAAGATCGAGGTGAAGATTGAAGCTTTTGGAAAGATGAGTACGCAACAATGGCAAGAGGTGGAGGTTACATGGACGAGGTGGCTCACTTGAGGGGACAACCACCTCGTCCATCCGCTTGCGGTCGGATTTGACCCTCACTGCTTTTTTTTCCTAAAACACATGTAACAGCTATCATCTCAAGTACGGGTCTTGCTGTACTCAAAACTACAATGTTTAACAGTATATACTCACAATAACGTTTCCATTTCTTTGGCAGACACTTGTGTACAATTTTCCACCTTGCTGATGCCTTTGGCCAATGGAACAGGCTCTTGAATGCCATGCTTCTGAATTTGCAGTGGCAAGTGGTTTCTTAGAGAAAAGGTTCCTTGAAGTTGACCAGTTATATGAACATCAAGGCGCAATTGCATAAAATTGATAGTTTGGTGTGTGAATTGTATCAAAAGATTGATATGGTTTGTAAATATTCTGTGGAACTTTCTAGAAAATTGTCGAGCATGTCCATAGAATGAGGGAAAAACCAACCTATGCTAGGTCAAGTGGCCAAAATTCACATTGGAGAAAATGTTTGTTGGTGGACGCTGGGTTATAAATATAATAAAATCCCATTTATGGATATTCATAGTTGTGGTTTTCTGGGACAAAAAACGAATTTAGGATATAGGTCACTTACTAATGATACTATGTACTAAAAATGATATCTCCTACTAATAACATTGTTTGGCATGTCCAAATCCTGTTGGAAGCGTTGACAATTCCTTTGTTAAGATGGAACATCTTAGATCCCTCGAGTGCATGGTTTTCGAGGTGATTAGAGCTTCTCGATAACCCATGGCCCCTCAATGTTATGCGGGGGTATACATCAAAGGGAGATTTCACTTTGTGCCGTAGCTGAGTTGAGAAAATAAGCTATCCATCATTTACTATTTGCATTTTACTTGAATATTTATTCGTTTCTGATTTCACTGAAACATGTGGTTGGACATGTCAATCGTTTGAAGAGGCTAGACCCTGGCATTTTTGAAAGGGAGCCTTTCTGACGAATCCAACACTGTGCATGGGCATTTCTTGGCATTGCCAGGTATTGCCAGAGATTTCCATGCATTGCCAGGCATTGCCCACGCATTTCTTGGCATTGCCCAAACATTGCTAGGCATCGAAAAGCATTGCCTCGGCATTGCAAGGCATTGCCAGGCATTGCAAGGCATTGCCTACGCATTGCCAGGCATTGTCAGGCATTGCCAGGCATTGTCCAAACATCACCATGCATTGCTAGGCATTGCCCACACATTGCTAGGAATTGCCTAGGCATTGCCACGAATTGCCTAGTCATTGTCAGGCATTGCCTGGCATTGCCCAGGCATTGTGAGGCATTGCCAGGCATTGCAAAGCATTTCCTAGGCATTGCCCGGCATTGCCAGGCATTACCCATGCATTTCTTTGACATTGCCATGTATTTTCTATGCATTGCCAGGCATTGTTAGGCATTGCCCAGGCATTGACAGGCATTGTATTGCCTGTCTGCCTCCTCCCTTTCATCTCCCCTGCCCTAACCCTTGTTCCATGACCAATTGCAGTCCATTTGTCTCTCACATCCTGTTCGGTGCTTCACTCATTTGTTCCTTACTTCATGTTCGTTACTTTGTTTGTTTCTCACTTTGTTTTTTTTAAATAGTTAACTGTATTAGAAAGAGGGAGCATGCAACGCTGCCACACACTGGCACGACCACATGGTATATAAAGGCCTCCACCACTGCACATTACGGTGGGCATGCAAGCTAGGTGTCCACAAGGGCAGGCTCAACCGCGCATAAGTCAAAAAAACACCAAGACTTGGCACACAAGCTCGCGCCAAGCAACCGGCATGAACATCGGTCGAAACGGGGCTGGGGACCGGGAGTGAGAGATAGTGTAGTGGCAGATGGCAGAGCAGTGGGCGCGAACTCCGGCAAGAAAAGCGCTCCGGGCCAGGACTGCCACTGCACGCTAGGCCCAGTGCTCGAAGGCCTCGGCGGAGCACTGACAGGGCCCGCCAGCGAAGCATAGCTGCGCTAGCGGGCAGAGGAAGGTTCAGAACTCGTCTCTCAGGCTGCCAAAGGTCTCCCACGCCAGCAGACGGAAGAAGCGTCCCCTGCGCTGTGCCGTCGCGTTCAAGGCCTGCTTGTCCTCCTCACCCACCCGCACTGCGGCCTGTGGCCGGGTGGCTCGCTGTCCTTGTGCATCCACGGTGGTGACGCCCAGGACCCAGGTGGTTCCGGCTGCGTGGTTCGCCAGGGTAAGGTCCGGGCGCAGGAAACATTAGCCGCCAGGCAGCGGCAACACCTGCGAGGGCACTACGTGGACGAGGAGGCAGTGCTCCCGGCAAATGTCTGCTAGCCTATCGCGGATGGCGTTGTGGACATGCCACATTGCCCCCCCTCCCTCTCCCGCCACGTCATTGCGGCCGGCTCTAGCGCGTCAAGCCCCACCTGCTCCAAATAGTCCAAGGGGAGGCCTAGAGCTGGGCGTAGAGGCGGTAGTCGCCTGTCGATAGGTAGGTCCTGTCCGTGACTCCTGTTGGCGTAGCCTGTAGCCAAAGGGAGCTCCCCCCGCGTGGCTGTGGCCGAGGACCTGCTCTGAGCCCGACGATAATAGCATGTGCTGGGCCCACACGGGGCGGGTCTGTCACAGTTGCGATGGCGTAGTGTGACCACCCCGTCCTCCCCCACCCACTGCTCCCGTCGGCTTGAGAAAAAGAGCATGCTCAGCCACTAATAAAGCCTCGACTACCTGCCTCAACGAAAGGCCTCCATGGATGGGAACGCCTGTAACACTGGCAGAGGCACCTCCTGCTCCACCTTCTACCAAAGTAGGTTGAGGAAGTCGAGGCCTGTGTTGACAGAGTAACACACAAAGTTTTTTTTGTTGAAAATAGTTGTATTAGAAAATTGGAGCATGCAGCACCGCCACGGACAGGAACAACCATGTGGTACATAAATGCCGCCACCACGGCACAATACGGTGGGCATGCAAGCTAGGTATCCATAAGGGTGGGCTGAACCCCGCATAATTCAGAGAACACCAAGGCTTGGCACACACGCTTGCGCCGAGCAACTGGCGTCACCTCCGGTGGGAACAGGGTCCAAGACCGGGTTTGAGAGACAGTGTAGTGGCGGATGGCGGCGCACTGGGGGCGGACGCCGGGGAGGGAGGCGTGCATTCGTTACTTTGTTCATTTGTTGCTTTCCTTGTTTGTCACTTTCTTTGTTGGTTACTTTGTTTGTTACTTTGTTTGTTCGACACTTCATTTGCACATTACTTTATTTTTTCGCTCATTCCCTCGGTCATTTGCATGGATCTCAGCGTACCTGCGTCAACTCTTTGTGCTTTCGTCGTCTCTCCTTTCATTTTTTCTTGTTCTCCTAGAATCAATGCTCTCCCTCCCTCTCTCTCTCTCCCCTCTTCTTTCCCTTGCCCTTAGCATTTTCAAGTACGTCCGAGGCTGTGCTTCTCCTCTTGAACTGGGTGTTGTTTCATCTCTTCCCTTCTCATTTTTCTCTTTGCTTCATTTCAAGGGCTGCACACATGCGTGTCTCCAGTTCCGTGCATATGTGAAGGCATAGAGTTGGTGGTGGTGGGCAAGTGCATGCTGCAGTAGTGCGCCCATGCATCAGTGTACCTATGCATCAGTGTACCCATGCATCAGTGTACCCATGCATCAGTGTACCCATGCATCAGTGTGCCCATGCATCAGTGTGCCCATGCATCAGCATGCCCATGCATCAATGTACCCATGCATCAGTGTGCCCATGCATCAGCATGCCCATGCATCAGTGTACCCATGCATCAGTGTGCCCATGCATCAGCGTGCCCATGCATCAGTGTGCCCATGCATCAGTGTGCCCATGCATCAGTGTGCCCATGCATCAACATGCCCACGCATCAGTGTACCCATGCATCAGTGTGCCCATGCATCAACGTGCCAATGCATCAGTGTGCCCATGCATCAGTGTTGCTACTACATGGATGGCATGTTTGAGGGTTTAAGTTTTGAAGTCGATTTGCATCTTCAGAACTTAAAACTTCAAAGCGACCTAAAATCTTCAATCTTACATCGCGTCCATGCGCTACTGTTTGCTTCTGCATGGACGTCCATGCGCTAGTGTTTGCTTCTGCATGGAAGCCCATGCGCTAGTGTTTGTTTCTGCATGGACGTCCATGCGCTAGTGTTTGCTTCTGCATGGACGTCCATGCACTAGTGTTTGCTTCTGCATGGACGTCCATGCACGAGTGTTTGCTTCTGCATGGATGGCCATGCGCTAGTGTTTGCTTCTGCATGGACGCCCATGCGCAAGTGTTTTCTTCTGCATGGACATCCATGCGCTAGTGTTTGCTTCTACATGGATGCCATGCGCTAGTGTTTACTTCTGCATGGACGTCCATGCGTTAGTGTTTGCTTCTGCATGGACATCCATGCACTAGTGTTTACTTCTGCATAGACGTCCATGCACTAGTGTTTGCTTCTGCATGGACGTCCATGCACGAGTGTTTGCTTCTGCATGGACGCCCATGCGCTAGTGTTTGCTTCTGCATGGACGTCCATGTGCTAGTGTTTGCTTCTGCATGGATGTCCATGCGTTAGTATTTGCTTCTGCATGGATGCCCATGCGCTAGTGTTTGCTTCTTCATGGTCGGCCATGCGCTAGTGTTTGCTTCTGCATGGATGCCCATGCACTAGTGTTTGCTTCTGCATGGATGGCCAAGCACTAGTGTTTGCTTCTGCATGGACGTCCATGCGCTAGTGTTGCTTCTGCATGGACGCCCATGCGCTAGTGTTTTCTTCTGCATGGACACCCATGCGCTAGTGTTTGCTTCTGCATGGACGCCAATGCAGTAGTGTTTGCTTCTACATGGATGTCCATGCACTAGTGTTTGCTTCTGCATGGACACCCATGCGCTAGTGTTTGCTTCTGCATGGATGCCCATGCACTAGTGTTTGCTTCTATATGGATGTCCATGCAATAGTGTTTGCTTCTGCATGGACGTCCATGCGATAGTGTTGCTTCTGCATGGAAGCCCATGCGCTAGTGTTTGCTTGTACATAGACGTCCATGCGCTAGTGCTTGCTTCTACATGGACGTCCATGTGCTACTGTTTGCTTCTGCATGGATGTCCATGCGCTAATGTTTGCTTCTACATGGATGCCCATGCGCTAGTGTCTGTTTCTGCATGGACGTCCATGCGCTCGTGTTTGCTTCTGCATGGACGTCGATGCACTAGTGTTTGCTTCTGCATGGACGTCCATGCATGAGTGTTTGCTTCTGAATGGATACCCATGCGCTAGTGTTTGCTTCTGCATGGAAGCACATGCGCTAGTGTTTGCTTCTACATGGACATCCATGCGCTACTGTTTGCTTCTGCATGGATGCCATGCGCTAGTGTTTGCTTCTGCATGGACGTCCATGCGCTAGTGTTTGCTTCTGAATGGACATCCATGCACTAGTGTTTGCTTCTGCATGGACGTCCATGCACTAGTGTTTGCTTCTGCATGGACGTCCATGCACGAGTTTTTGCTTCTGCATGGATGCCCATGCGCCAGTGTTTGCTTGTACATGGACGTCCATGTGCTAGTGTTTGCTTGTGCATGGACGTCCATGCATTTTTGTTTGCTTCTGCATGGATGCCCATGCGCTAGTGTTTGCTTCTACATGGACGCCCATGCCCTAGTGTTTGCTTCTGCATGGACGCACATGCACTAGTGTTTGCTTCTGCATGGATGTCCAAGCACTAGTGTTTGCTTCTGCATGGACATCCATGTGCTAGTGTTGCTTCTGCATGGACGCCCATGCGCTAGTGTTTGCTTCTGCATGGACGCCCACGTGCTAGTATTTGCTTCTGCATGGACATCCATGCGCTAGTGTTTTGCTTCTGCATGGATGTCCATGCACTAGTGTTCACTCTTGCGTGGACGCCCATGCACTAGTGTTTGCTTCAGCATGGACGCCCATGCACTAGTGTTTGCTTCTACATGGATGTCCATGCAATAGTGTTTGCTTGTGCATGGACGTCCATACGGTAGTGTTGCTTCTGCATGGACGCCCATGCGCTAGTGTTTGCTTCTACATAGACGTCCATGCACTAGTGTTTGCTTCTGTATGGACGTCCATGCGCTAGTGGTTGCTTCTGCATGGACGTCCATGCGCTAGTGTTTGGTTCTACATGGATGCCCATGCGCTAGTGTTTGTTTCTTCATGGACGTCCATGCGCTAGTGTTTGCTTCTGCATGGACGTCCATGCTCTAGTGTTTGCTTATGCATGGACGTCCATGTACGAGTGTTTGCTTTTGCATGGACGCCAATGCGCTAGTGTTTGCTTCTGCATGGACGCCCATGCACTAGTGTTTGCTTCTGTATGGACGTCCATGCGCTAGTGTTTGCTTCTGCATGGATGCCATGCGCTAGTGTTTGCTTCTGCATGGACGTCCATGCGCTAGTGTTTGCTTCTGCATGGACATCCATGCACTAGTGTTTGCTTATGCATGGACGTCCATGCACCAGTGTTTCCTTCTGCATGGACGTCCATGCACGAGTGTTTGCTTCTGCATGGACGCCCATGCGCCAGTGTTTGCTTCTGCATGGACGTCCATGCGCTAGTGTTTTCTTCTACATGGACGTCCATGCGTTAGTGTTTGCTTCTGCATGGACGCTCATGCCCTAGTGTTTGCTTCTGCATGGACGTCCATGCGCTAGTGTTTGCTTCTGCATGGACGCCCATGCACTAGTGTTTGCTTCTGCATGGTTGTCCATGCACTAGTGTTTCCTTCTGCATGGACATCCATGCGCTAGTGTTACTTGTGCATGGATGCCCATGCGCTAGTGTTTGCTTCTGCATGGACACCCATGCGCTAGTGTTTGCTTCTGCATGGAAGTCCATGCGCTAGCGTTTGCTTCTGCATGGACATCCATGCACTAGTGTTTGGTTATGCATGGAAGTACATGCACTAGTGTTTGTTTCTACATGGACGTCCATGCACGAGTGTTTGCTTCTACATGGACGCCCATGCGCCAGTGTTTGCTTCTGCATGGACGTCCATGCGCTAGTGTTTACTTCTGCATGGACGTCCATGCGTAAGTGTTTGCTTCTGCATGGATGCCCATGCGCTAGTGTTTGCTTCTGCATGGACGACCATGCGCTAGTGTTTGCTTCTGCATGGACGCCCATGCACTAGTGTTTGCTTCTATATGGATGTCCATGCACTAGTGTTTGCTTCTGCATGGACGTCCATGTGCTAGTGTTGCTTCCGCATGGACGCCCATGCGCTAGTGTTTGCTTCTGCATGGACACCCATGCGCTAGTGTTTGCTTCTGAATGGACATCCATGCGCTAGTTTTTGCTTCTGCATGGATGGCCATGCACTAGTGTTTGCTTCTGCATGGACTCCCATGCGCTATTGTTTGCTTCTGCATGGACGCCCATGCACTAGTGTTTGCTTCTGCATGGACGTCCATGCAGAAGCAAACCACCACGCCCCCTGCTAACCGGGGGCGTGGTAGGTGCATGAACCTTGATAAAGCCCATGTCTCATGAATGTCATGAGGGGTGTTTTTTGAAATGTTTTATTGTGATTTTGAGGAAATAATTGAGACACAATGCAAAAATGAGAATATTTATTTTAGGGCCTGTGTTTTTGGTTGATTTTCCTTTCTTGTAGCATGCGCACCACCTTTCGTTTATGGCTTGCATATTCATAGAATTGGAGCCCTTGCAAAATGAAACGCCTTGCAAACTTTGTCTCTTGCTTGGCGCGTCATGATAGTAAGGGCCAGAATGATTGAACCGCAAGTCGTATTATATTGATAGGATATGGGGGTGAACTGACTAAGAGAGATAATTTGAGGTTTGTGTTTTTAAACCGTCTCAGAAATGAGATCAAAACCTTGAACCGGGGCCAAAGAAATTAGACGATTATTAAACTACATATTCCAAACATATTGAAAATGTCTTTAACATATTTGAATTTAATTTTAGGTTCGTTGATGCGGAAAAAAACATTTGATAGTATTTTTTCCAAAACGTCATGGTATTCAATGTGCATGCATGCCTAAACGTTTCTTCCAAAGTAAAATCTCTCATTTTATCAAATGCTACTGTGCTAAAATAATGCAATGATGGGTAAGAGATTTCCATAAAAATCTACCACTTTGATATTTTCACTTGTGACATTACGTTGATAAAATGTTTCATTTTGTTAAATTATTTTTCATTTTTTTGAACTTTATAAAATCATAGACTTGATGAATGTAATGACACATACATTACAAAATTATTAGAACTTAAAAAATTTCATTTGAATTAATCATTTGTTTAAGATTCTAATTTCATTATCTATTAAGATGGATGTGGTAGATGAATTTTTAATTAACTGAAATTTCGATTGAATTTACTGTGAAATTCGTGAAAAACGATTACACATATTTTTATCGAGTGGTTGTAACTTTAATATTCCTTAGATTACATGATTGTCACATGGAGATTTTAAGTTGAGGTTAACCGGTGGTTTTAATTGAGTTTAGAACATACATGTCCGTGAAACTAATTTCGACATACCCTATGTGCATTATTGATGTTTTTAGTACATTTAATTTTTAAATAGCATGAAATTGTTTTTAAATCAATAATAAAACTATGACTATTCATGCGGTTTGTAGTAATTTCTCTTAAAGCTCTTTTTCCGGGTTCAAGTAGTCAAGGTCCTTTTCCATCGGTTTCAAAAGAATGTGCACAATATGTGTTTCCTTATTGGTTCATTTCCATGTCCTATCAAAGTAATGTGGACTTTATCATGTCAAATTTCATTCTTTTTTAGTAAATTAGCCTGAATTTACATGAGAAGTATTCACAAAATTGTTTAGAATATATAGAATCTGGTTTTACTGTCGTTTATCTCCCTTGGCCCAAGTTCAAGTCTTTGATCAAATTTTGTCCTCGGTTTCGAAAAAAAAAACTATAATCTCCTGACTAGTTTGCTTCATGTACATATTCTGTCGAAACGATATGACCTAGTGCCGGGAAACTCCCTTGCGCTACATTGAGATCTGCTAAGCAGGAGTTGAGTTTCACGATATGACTTCGCATTGGCCCTTGGACCTGTAGATACTTGAGCCATTGAAAATTAGGCGGCGGGCGGGCCACTCGAAATGTTGAGAAATGGTCAAGGCGGCCCACAGATGAAAATTACTGATTCGAAGATGACGGCATTCAACGACATAGATTTGAATTTAAAAAATCTGGCTTGTAGATAGCGCACTGTTTCGGGCGTTTTGGGCAATTTATGGCCGCAAACCATGTCCCGTTTAGATTTGTCCTTATGCCGTCATGTACTTGGACATAAATCTGGGCCCAAGTTTGACCACCTTTCTGGCAAAAAGTAATAGATCGATGCACCAATCCAATTTATATGCCCTGCCTTCTAAGTCGTACAAGGCATGGTCTTGAAAAACCCCACAATCGTGCAATTCCGCACGATAACGATCATGGTCGATGTACTCATTTTGCTGTGAAAATTCTTGCGTGAGTTGCAATTTTCGTGAAAAGTCCAACATCACTCGTTTCACGACTGACCAGGCACGGGGATGCTGTGACTGAAAGTAGGAAACGTCAGCGAATGGATATCCGACAGGTGATCATGAAAAAGTAAATGTACTGAAAAAGCAATGGCCGTCAGACGTTTGTGACGATGCCTACACGAGCTGGTGCGATGACGGCGAATGAATGCATCTGTTCTCCACCCGTCGAGCGGATGAGCGTACAAGCGGCCGGCACGGCTAAAACTGTTGTAGCGGCAGTAGAAGCAAAAGCTTCAGCGGCAGCGGAGTAGACACCCGTCCGCCAGCTCAATGTTTGCGTCGGTCTCAGCCACTGGCGTGTCGACACCGGCTCTTCGACGGATATGAACTGCTCTTGCCCAAGTCGCCGAGGACACGCTTAGTAGCATAAGAGAAAACACATCCGCCTACCGCCTGCCGCCTTCGCAGTCTCCTCTGCGGCTTCTCGACGTCTACGAGCCAGATGGAAACGCCACCCATCGCCCTCATCTTCCCGCCGTCGGAAGCACCCTTGTCTCTGCCGCACCCAAGGGTGCCGCCACCATCACAAGCATCACCAGCACCAGCACAACAGCACACAATATCACCAACTTTATCGGGATGTGGAGAAGCCAGAGGGGAAGGAGGGGGAGGAGGAGGAGGAG
>SZWC01001071.1:0-35000 GCA_023375785.1 Penium margaritaceum | reverse complement strand
AAGTCAGTGCTAAACTACAACATGTGGGAGCTGATTGAGTATCTATCCGGACATCAGGCCATCAAGTGCAAGATCAAATGTAGTGAGAAATTGATGGTAACCTCAAAAAGGCAAGGCTGGTCACCAAGGGCTGCTTGTAGCAGAAGGCCATTAACTACAGAGAGGCGTTTATTGATGTTGCAAAGTTTGCCTTTGAGAACACGGTTCTCTATTACATTGTGGCTAAAGACTTTAAAAATTACCTTTTGGATGGCCACGAACACATGGTTTGTAAGTCGCAGAATTAGCTATTTGGCCTTAGGGAAGTGTCATGTGCTTGGAACCTAAAGCTGGATATAGCGCTACAGTGTGTGGGATTTGAGCAGAACGATTGTGACTATAGCGTTTACTGCTCACACTATGAGCATAAGATTTCCATCATCATTGTCTATCATGATAACATGCACCTCCTTTTCAACATCCCTTCATTTGAGGAATTCAAGGAGGAAATCCTAGAGCGCTTCCTGAGGTCTGATCTTGGTAGGGAACCTTAACTCCCTTTTTTTTAAGGAAAATCTTGGTTAATGAGAAGGAACATGCGAATGCCGCCCTTGACTGGCACATCATCGGGGTATGAAAGCATGCAAAAGCCGTCACCCACAGCACAAGAAGATGAAGAGAAAAACGGCAAGGAGATTCTCCTCGCCGTCCAACGGCACAATTTAGCAGAGGTCAGACAGCGTAACAGGGCCAAGGGGCCACGGCCACGGCAGCTCAACAGGCCTGACACTGCCCAGCACCGGGTCCAGTCCGCCACGCCATAAGCCGAAATCACGGAGTAAATGACACTGCTGCCGAATCCTAGCAAGGGAGAGCCGCTTCGCGAACAAGGACACCGGCGGCGCCGACCACCCCGGCTGGTCCGCCTCGCTGCACCTGCCCCGACCTCTCTCGAGGCACAACGCCACCAAACGACGGATAAAGCGCCAACAATCCGGGCCAAGGCCGCCAAAGGTCTCCCAAGCCACCGTGCGCAGCCGGTACCCCGGCAGTTGTGCAAAGGCGGCCCTGTATTGCTTCTCCTTCGTGGCCTCTATTGCCGGAAGAGCCTGCTCCTCCTCTTTCACCTTGTCCGACTGGGCGTCCACCGTGGTGACGTCCACCACCCACGCCGTGCCCTGGGCCGAGTCGAACACAAGGAAATCCGACCGTAACCCCCCCCAGTAACAAGCCCTCTGGCTCCACCATCGCACGAAGGGAATGCTCTCGGTTAATTCCGATTTTGATCATGCATGACCAAAATTTACGCATTCTCTTGCTACTGCAGAGTCGCTATGTCAAGAATATCTTGTTGTGGTTCAGTATGGTGAAGACTGAACCGATCGGTGCACTACTTGGGTTGTGAAACTACCTTGTAAATTTCAGTGGAAAAGGACACACGGTTGAGGGGAAGAAGTACGGGAGTGCCTTCGGCAGTCGCATGTGCTCAATGGTGGTAACTTGACTGTACCTCACAAAGGTTGTGAGCGTTGTGAGCAAGCTCAAGCATAATCTCAAACCTGTGTACCATGAGGCGGTGAAGAAGATGTTTTGCTACCTTGCAAAAACCATCAACATCGAGATCACATGAAACAGCAGTAGCAACTGCATCATTGACAACACAAACACAGATTGGGCTTCAAATCCCAAGTCCATAATTTGGACATGTATGTCTCATGAGGAGTGGGGTCATAAGCTGGTGTAACAAGCAAAATTGGTCGTGGTTACCTCAAACATGGAGTTTGAGTATGCACATCTTAGCTTTGGAGCCAAGGAAGAATGTTGGCTATAGTTTCTCATGGAAGAGATGGGTAGGAATGTACCAATTGTACGTAAAAAAAATGGGGAAAATCATGCTCACCTGAAGCACATAGCCATCGCCCATCACTTCATCAAGCAAATGGTGCAGGAAGGTGCTATCAAACAAAGTTGTAATCTAAAAACAAGAATGCAGGTTGTTGAATTTTGTACCAAGCTAGTGACCCATGAGAAGCAACAGTTCTGTATAAAGACATGTGGACTCAGCCCACTCTAACTACGGAAGGGTGGTAGGTATCAACCTCAATTTTTCCACCTAATCGGTTCAATGGTGAAGTGGGATCAGTGATCGGAGAAATAATCTGGCAGTTTCCTTGAACTTTCTGGGGTGGAGTTAAGACTGAGCCGGAGAGCTTGATGCTCATCAGCAAATGCATGGTTGAATGTGCACCATAGAGAGGCAGAAGCCAATCACTCAGCCGAAGAATTTTGTACTGGTACCTGCCATGAACTGTCACCAAAATGAAGATTTTTTGGCTTCTGGTGCAAAGCCACGCACGCAAGGTAACAGACTCTTATTGCAGTTAGCCAAGCAAATCACAAGCTACTGAACCAAAACACGGATAGGTGCTAGTGATTTTGGGAGCACAGTTTCTCTCCAACATGACTTCTTTTTCTGGTTTTGCATGATGTATTGCCTCTTGAAGCCACTCAGACTCATTATTGTTGACGAGATGTATGCATTTTACCAAAGCCTTTTCAAAGCAGGTGCCAAAGCACAAGGGGTCCCACGTGTTATTAGAGAGGCTAGGGAGCTAGCAATTTCTGTCATTGGAAATGTTGCTGACTTATCGGGGTAGCTGGCAAGTCCCACGTCTGCATGATGCAACGTATTTTTTCCTCATAGAGGTCGAGGTACGCAACGTGTCTCCACATGCCGGAGGCGTTTCCGTTACACACCCTCAATTTCCTCTCAATGCTGGCCAAATCACAGATGCAACACTCGACGTGGGTACAGTCGGCATCAACAAGGGGTAAGAGTAGCTCCTGCATTTTACCCACAGGTGCAACGTGAGAGAAGTGGTCTGCTTTTTGTGAGGATTGGGTATGATGGAAACTGGGGCAGCCGTTAGGGAGGTGATCAGGCTCACCAAAATCCGCCTAGGTAGGACCAACTGTCTGTGAGAGGGAGTTGCAGGTTGCACAGACAGAAACTACGGAAGTGAATGTAGGTTTGCAGAGAAAGCAAATGTCTGAATCGACTCTTGAGTGAGAAATTACATTGTCACAGCTTTCTAAAAGCCCTTATATGCCTCATTTCGCCTAGGAAGAACTGAGATACACTCTGTCAAAGTCTACCCTCTAGCACACTCTCCTAGCCTAGCGGGATGAGCGGCAGTCACCTTGTCACACATGAGAATTATGTCTCACACGACTTGGATGACCAACAGTCGTGGTCTGCACCTTCTTTGAAGTCTCTTCGAGGTCCTCCAGCCAGCTTTTCTCCTTGAACGCCGCTCTCAGTTGTCCTGGCCAATAATCCTGCCCTCTTTTGAGCTCAAAGTGCTCAGGTCGTCACTTGAACCCGACCCATGATCTCCAAACTTTAGAAATACATATCTCACTCAAACGGAATCCAAATTGAGTTCTGTAATGTGCGTTGGAATTTGTGAAACATCCTCTATGCTTATGGTATGTCAGATGATTTTTATCGAACAACCTATTTTTGTCACTTTCTGACACCCTCATATCCATCATTCTCCCACTTTGCGAGAATAAAAATCAAACAAGTCCGCACTGTCCCCTCGGCTATTGAAAGCGATGCACTGCCAACGGCTTGGCCAGGAAGTCTGCCAACATCATGCTTGAAGGGCACAACTTGATCTGCACCACCTGCTGCGCCACGAGTTCGCGGGTGAAGTGATATCGCAGGTCAATGTGCTTGGTGCCGGTGTGAAAGTCTGCGTTCTTGGTCAGAGCAATGGCGTTGATGTTGTCATAGTAGATTGTAGTCGCTATGGTCTTCTGCTGTCCAAGGCTTGCCAGCAGCTCACGGAGCCACACGACTTCCTTTGCTACTTCAGTCAGGGCCATGTACTCCGCTTCAGTGGAGGAGAGGGCGACACACTCTTGCTTCTTGCTCCTCCAACTGATTGCACCTCCTCTGAGCACAAACACAAGCCCACTGGTCGACCCCCTTGTGTCTAGGTCACCTCCCCAATATGCATCGCTGTAGCGGATAAGGATGGGGCTGTTGTTGCTGTTGAAGGTGAGGCAAAGGCTACTGTTGCTGTCAAGGTAGCGCACCACATGCTTGACCGCCTCCCAATGCGGTACACCCGGATTCGTGCAAAACGTGCTGAGCACTACAACTACTTGACTGATATCAAGACGCATGCCAACTGCTGCGTACATGAGGCTCTCAACTACTGCTTGGTACGACATTGCTTCTATGCGGCTGCTCTCTTGCATGCCGCGGGGAGTTTGCGTCATGCTCAGCTTTGCTCCCACTTCCAGTGGTGTTGCGGCTTTGCGTGCTCCTGCCATGTTGAAGCGCTTGACGATGTCACTCACGTATGTGTTCTGCGACAACTCCAAAGTCAGTTGCTACAGGTTGTAGCCTTGACCTGAAGGCCAAGGTAGTAGCTGAGCTCTCCCATGTCTTTCATGTTGAACGTGGCAGCAAGGGACTGCTTCACATCGTCGGAAAGAGACTTGGAGTCAGATGCAATGAGTAGATCATCAACATAGAGCAAGATGATGACCTAGCTTCCCTCTTGCACACGCCCATAGACTGCATGGTCGGCTTCCCTGTGCACAAAACCAAGCCCAGCCAGCTGCTCATCCATCTTGTAGTACCATATTTGCGGTACTTGCATTAGGCCGTAAAGAGCCTTCACAAGCTTGCACACCAAATCCTCCTTTCTCTCCACCACATACCCCTCCGGCTGCTCCATGTACACATCCTCCTTGAGGTCACCATTCACAAATGCACACGTTACATCCATTTGGTGCACCTCCTAGTCCATAGCAGCAACAAGAGCGAGGATCGCTCGGATAAATGGAAACTTTGCGACAGGTGCAAATGTCTTGTTGGAATCCACACCCTCAGTCTGCGCATACCCCTTTGCAACCAACCGTGCTTTGTACCTGAGCACCTTACCATCCGTACCACGCTTGCGCCTGAAGTTCCACAGACACTCGATCACCCGGCTGACGTGTGGAGCCTCGTGGAGAGTTCAGATTCCGTTTGTCATGAGCGCACCATACTCCTCGTCTGCTGCGGCATGCCAATCTTCTGCCTCGGCGTTGCGCATGGCTTCAGCGAATGTGGTTGGGTCATCGGTGACTGTGAGGAAGAGAAGCTCAAGGTCCGACGACTCCGTTGGTGTGTAACGGTGCACAGGTTCACCAGCTTCTCCAGCGGCCTTTGTCTACTTGCACGGCACTTGGATCACTTCAGCGGCTCTACAGGACCATCTCCACCATGGTTGTGGCATGCAGATCTCCGTGGCAGCTGTTGTGCATTGCTTTGTTGATCCTCCTCATCAGATTCGGCTGATGGCTCCTCCATCTCAGCTCCCTCCGCCTCCTTGTTATTGCCGCTATCACCGCCATCTTCCGCACCGTCCTCTTCTGCTACCGGCTCTTCTCCCACTTCTAGTACGAGTGTAGAAGCAAGCAGAACTGCAGTCATAGGGCTCCAAGCCTAGCCCTTCACGTCCTCTTGAAAGATGACGTCACGGTTGCGGAGGATCTTGCAAGCAGCTAGGTTGTAGAGGCGGTATCCCATGGTGTCGTAGCTTTGGAAGGCCGTCTTCACCGACTTGACGTCTAGCTTGTTGTGGTTGCCAGCAGGCACATGCACAAATGCACCACAGCCGAAGACTTTCAGGTGCGTTGCTGTTGGCTTTTGTCCTGTCCACGCTTCCTCCGGTGTCATTAGTGGCACGGCGTGGGTGGGACTCCGGTTTTTCAGGTACACAGCAGTGTTGACCACTTCCACCCAAAAGGTTGGCGGGAGCTCTGCGTCTTGGAGCATGCTCTGAACACACTCCATGAGTGTGCGGTTCGTGCGATCAGCCATACCATTCAGCTGCGGTGTTCCAGGTGGGATGACCTCATGTCTGATCCCGTGATGCTTGAGGAAGTTGCGGAAGTCATTGAGAGGTACTCTCCTCCACCGTCGATGCGAAGCACCTTCAACCGCCTGCCACTCTCATTTTGTGCAGCAGCAATCTACACCTTGAAAGCATCAAAGCACTCATCCTTTCCAGTCAAGAAGAACACCCACGTCTTCCTAGACTTGTCATCAATGAACGTGGCAAAATACAACTTGCCGGACAAGGACTGAGATGGCATGGGATCATACAAATCAGAGTGAACGAGCGAGAGAAGCTCAGCCACCCCCTTACCTTCCCCCGTGAAACGAGAGCCGGCTTGCTTCCCTTCAATGGATCTCTCACAAGTGAATGCACTTGGCTGCTTCACCCCCTTGAGCTCCAGACCGCGGACCATATGCTACATGGAGATGATGGCGCCAAAACGAAGGTGACCAAGCCGGATGCCACAGGCTGAAGTCGTCTTTTCCCTCTCTCATCGCCAACGCTGAGTCGGCTTCCTTATCCGATGTCACATAGAGACGGTAGAGTCCGTCCTTGATGTCCGCTTTTGTAAGCACACGCCCTGCATGGGAAGAGATGGTACAGCAACCATTCTCAAAGCGAACCTGTATGCCTTCGGGGATGAGGGATGAGATAGAGAGGAGGTTAGCTGCCAACCCCAGAACATGGAGCACCCCCTTCACACGAAGTTCCACGTGCTTGCCCTCAATGTAAGGACAAAACACAATCTCACCCTCCCCAACCGTCATTTGCACATGGTTGTCCCCCATGTACACCTGACGAGGCTCAATGACGGTGTAGACAACGAACCACTCCCGGCGACATGTCATGTGCCGCGTGGCTCTCGAGTCAATGATCCAGAACAGAGTGGTGTTGTCGGAGACGTGCAGGACTAGGATGGTTTTCACGAATCTACTCTCCCAATCTGCTGCGTTTGTGGAAGTGTCGGACTGCTTTAACACTCCCTCTCCAACCGCAAGGTCCACCTTCTTCCGGCATTCGCACGCCCAATGGCTCGGCTTCTTATATTAGTGGCAGTTCCCCTTCTTCTTCCCTCCTCCGTCGTTACTCTTGGTTCGTGCAGCACCGCCCCCACGACCAGAGCTGGTGATGAGAGAGACGTCCAGTCGGCTTCAGCCCTCATCTCCCTTGCACCGCTCCTCCTCAAACAGCAGGCTCTCCTCCACATCGTTGAGGGAGAGCTTGTCACCACGCTGGTCCAGGGCAACAGTGAGAGGAGTGTAGCTGTTAGGAAGGCCAAAGAGGAAGGTTTGTATGAGCATACGTTCCTTGACAGGGTCCTCAATAGCAGAAAGCTGGTCGGAAGGAGACTTCACCCTGTTGATGTAGTCAATCATGGATCCGGACTCATCCATCTTCACAGTGTGAAAGTGACTACGTAGCTGCATGTTCATGAGGATTGACCTGGATGCATAAGTAGACTCAAGCTTCTTCCAAACCTCCTTAGGTATGAGGATGCCACAGACAAGGAGTTGCTGCCGTTCGGCGTGGTAGAGGTAGATAGTGGCGAGGGCATGGTCACACTTCTCGCGGTGGGTAGGGACCTCACCAGGTGAGAGAGAGGACTGAGCTATTTGCTCCTCACTCCAGAGTCCCTTCTCCATCAGCACCATCTTCATGTTGTTTCTCCACTTCAAGAAGTTCTTGCCTTCAAACTTGGCGATGTTGACGGCGGCCACCACAGGTGCGGATGTCGCCATGGTAGTGCAACATTAAGCCCCCAAACGACTCTCTCCTACAACAGGGTGTAAGGAATGCCTCAAGGATGAGGCAAAGCCTTGTTCTAGCTCTGATACTACTGATGGAAACTGGGGCAGCCCTCAGGGAGGTGATCAGGCTCACAAAGAGCCGCCTAGGCAGGGCCAACTGTTTGTGAGAGGGAGTTGCAGGTTGCACAGACAGAAAGTACGGAAGTGAATGTAGGTCTGCAGAGAATAAAAATGTCTGAATCGACTGTTGAGTGAGAAATTACATTGTCATAGATTTATAACAAGCTCTTATATGCCTCATTTGGCCGTATAAGAACTGAGATACACTCTGTCAAAGTCTATCCTCTAGCACACTCTCCTAGCCTAGCGGGATGAGCGGCAGTCACCTTGTCACACATGAGAATTATGTCTCACACGACTTGGATGACCAACAATCGTGGTCTGTAACTTCCTTGAAGTCTCTTGGAGGTCCTCCAGCCGGATTTTCTCCTTGAAGGCCGCTCTCTGTCGTCCTGGCCAATAATCCTGCCGCCTTTTGAGCTCAAAGTGCTCAGGTCGTCACTTGAACCCGACCCATGATCTCCAAAATTTTGATATCCATATCTCACTCAAACGGACTCCAAATTGAGTTCCGTAAAGTATGTTGGAACCTGTGAGACATCCTCTATGCGGATGGTATGCCAGATGATTTTATCGAGTAACCTATTTTTGCCACTTTCTGGCACCCTCATATCCATCAGGGTAGTCTTTGAGTGCGCTTGCTCTGGACACAACTGGAAAAGAGGGGTTGTTTAGCAATGATGTGCGGTTGATGCCTGCAAGGAAAAAGTGGACTGAGGTCAGAAGGTCTGACCATGCACCATGGATTTCCGGAAACGGAGCTAAAATTTGAAAGCTGAGGAGAACAAGAGGGCACGGGGAGGGGGCGCTGACGTGAATTTCTTGGCCTGTACTTTGTAGTTCATGCACGTGCATTGAAAAATATCCATGCCTTTTTTTGAATTTGTGGCATGAAGTACACACATGCAAATTTGAGGCACAGCATGTGCTTTCATGTTTCATTGTCCATGCCCCGTTGACTCTGAAATTTTCCGTTGCACAACGAGCCTGTTCATTGAGGGAAAGAAGTGAGCATACATAGAAGCACTCTTAGCAAGGCTTGGTAACAGAAAACAATTGCATTGCTCAGGGGTTATCTGTTAGTGCTGCTAAAAAGGGGTAGATCAGTTAATTGATAAATGAAATTCTGTAGGAATGGATTACCTTCCAGTGCCTTAAGTAACTCAGGTGTTTCCTCTTGGGTTCCTTGCAAAAAAATGCATCCGTTACTTATCCGTCATGAATGTGCGGAAGAAAAGGCTACTGTTGGATTTTGCTCATCCACAAGAGGAGAAGTTTGCGGTGACCATCGAAGCTAACCAAGTCCAGATTCTTACTTCCTTGGTGTGAGAAATCGTTCATGCCCACAACAGACCTCGTTACGTGTTCCTTACCAGTGTTGGGAAGATGCGTGCCTCACGCCTTAGGGCGTAAGGCATGCCTTAGGCCTCAAGGCCCATCCCTCTTTAATGAGGGTGCAGCCTAATCCTTCAAGGCATGACGGTGCTTGAAACTTTCCAGAAACGGTTGCACAAAAAATGTGGAACATGGATATTGGGGAAGCTTGGAATTTAGGTCATACAATACTCATGATTTTTACTTTGAGTATTAAATAGTACATGCAAAATATCAGGCTCAAGTAATAAGAGTTCCTGTCAGAAGGCCTGGCAACACCCTCACATGTATGACCAATCACCTCACCCCTGAAGCTGTGTATAGACAAGTGTATTGGGAAGTTAACATATTAGTGGACATGAACTTCTTGTTAGCTACTGAGCTAACCACCTCCGACAGAGAAGCCGCGAAACCAAAAATCTCACAAAGGTTTTTACACCTTCTTACTTTGCAGGTATGTGTCGTGCACCCCAAACTTAATCAGGTATACACTTCACCTTCAAGAGTACTAACGCCTTAGCATTACATCTCTAGAAGAGCTCAAGTTGTCAATACGCAAGAGAGCATCAAGCAAGGGTTAATTGATCAACATGCAAGACAAGTCCTATTATAGCTGTCTGTCCAGTGCTAGAACTCAAAAGGACATTCCTGAGAAGTGGCTTGACCCCGCCACATCACCAAGAGACTTGCGCTGTGGGCTTGACACATAAGCATCCTTGTGCCAAGGTGACTGATCAGCCGTGTTGCTTCCCAGAAGCAACGGACTTTCTTTCTTGGAAACTTCCAAAACAACCAAGATGTGCATGGAGCCAAGATCGAACTCATGACCTCTCACTTGGCCAGATCAACAAAATGGCCAAGTTCACCACTCACCTACATGGTGTACTCACAGGTCATATCTCACATGAGACAGAGCATAGTTGAGTCACCCTACAACAAATCCAGGGGTCATACCTCCACAAGGGGCAGAGCATTCCTGATCCGTCGTACAAGACTGAACAAGGGGCAAACATATTNCCGTCGAGAAACCTCACACGTAAGAACTGTTAGCTACTGAGCTAACCACCTCTGACAGAGAAGCCGCGAAACCAAAAAAGCTCACAAAGGTTTTTAGGCCTTCTTCCTTTGTTGACATGTGTCATGCACCCCAAACTTAATCAGGCATACACTTCACCTTCAAGAGTACTAACGCCTTAGCATTACATCTCAAGAAGAGCTCAAGTCGTCAATACGCAAGAGAGCATCAAGCAATGCTTAATTGATCAGCATGCAAGACAAGTCCTTTTATAGCTGTCTGTCCAGTCCTAGAACTCAAAAGCACATTCCTAAGAAGTGGCTTGATCCTACCACATCACCAAGAGACTTGCGCTGTGGGCTTGACACATAAGCATCCTTGTGCCAAGGTGACTTATCAGCCGTGTTGCTTCCCAGAAGCAATGGACTTTCTTTCTTGGAAGCTTCTAAAACAACCAAGACGTGCATGGAGCCAGGATCGAGCTCATGACCTCTCACTTGGCCAAATCAACAAAATGGCCAAGTTAACCACTCACCTACATGGTGTATACACAGGTCATATCTCACATGAGACAGAGCATAGTTGAGTCACCCTACAACAAATCCAGGGGTCATACCTCCACAAGGGGCAGAGCATTCCTGATCCGTCGTACAAGACTGAACAAGGGGCAAACATATTAAAAAAAGCTCTCCCTTGTACCTTGCGTCAGTTTCCATCATCATTCTTCATCACTTGCGTTGACCATGCCGATACCTTGCCTGCCCGCCTGGTGGAGATTCTTGTCCAATGGTTTTGTAAGCATGTCAGCCCGGTTCAGCTTGGTGCCGACATACTCCAGCTCCACTGTCTGCTTGTAGACCAAGTCCCGAGTATAGTGGTAGGGGATATCGATGTGCTTTTTGCGCCTGGATAGAACTGGGTTCTTCGACATGTCAATCGCGCTCATGTTGTCAATCTTGATGATTGTTGCCATTGCCTGTGGTGCCTTCATCTCAGAGAGCAAGTTGCAAAGCCACTGCACCTCTTTACACACTTCAGCCACTGCAATGTACTTGGCTTCAAGTGCTGACAGAGAGACACACTCCTGCTTGCGACTCGCCCAACTGACAGCACCTCTATTTAGCATACACACAAAGCCGGAGGTGGATTTTCTATCGTAGATGTTGCCTCCCCAGTCGGCGTCGGTGTAGCACATGAGACGAAGTGAGGCGGATCTAGCAATGCCTCCAAACTGGAGTCCCACATGTCGCGTCCCCTTAAGGTAGCGCATGATGCGCTTCACAGCCTCCCAGTGCAGTGGACCAAGATTGGCCATAAATCGGCTCACCTGCCCAACAGCATGGGCTATATCTGGCCGGGTGGCGACCATGTCATACATCAGACTGCCCACTGCACACTGATATGGGATGCCCAGCATGTCAGTTTCCTCCGCTTCGTTGGATGGGGACATGGAGGTGGACAGCTTGCACTCTGAGCTCATGGGTGTGCTGGCAGGCTTGCAATCTGTCATGTCGTATCGTTTGAGGATGGAGTCGATGTACTTTGTCTGGTTGAGGCTGATGGTACCTGCGGCTTTGTCATACTTTATGGCAATGCCAAGGTAGAAGTTAAGAGGACCCATTTCCTTCATCTTGAACCTGCTACTCAGCTGCCCCTTGAGATCGTCTAGCAGCTGCGTTGAAGAAGAGCACAGAATCAGGTCATCGACATACAAGGCGACCAACGTAGTCCCTTTGTCGCTCTCATGCACGTACATGCTAGGGTCGTTGTCGTAGTGCATGAAGGACTCCTTGGCCATGAATGTATCCATCTCTTGGTACCAAAGTCTTGGCGCTTGTTTTAGCCCAAAGAGCGCCTTCACCAGCCTACACACCTTGCCCTCGTGCGCATCAACCCCCTCTAGAACCTCCATCAGCACCTCCTTGTCAAGTTTGCCGTAAAGGAAGGCTGTCTTGACATCCATCTGGTGGACCTCTATGTTCTTCGCAGCAGCAATGGCGAGCATTGACCGGATGGAGGAAAACGTCACAACTGGAGTAAAGGTCTCATCGTACTCTGTGCCAGGCCGTTGGAAGAACCCCTTTGCTACCACCCGTGCCTTGCACCTATCTATCTTACCATCCTGTTTCCTTTTTACTTTCAGCACCCACTTGGAACCCACAACATGAGCGCCGACAGGTCTGTCCACCAGTACCCATGTCCCATTCTCCTCGATGGATCTGAGTTAACTGCGAATTGCTTCATCCCACTCAGCTTTGTCAGGCCGTGCGAGTGCCTCTGCGATAGACTTTGGCTCCTCTTGAACCAGGAACAAATTGTTGAAGCCTGTCCATTCACCCCTATCTGCATCGTAATGCTGCCGAGGAACTTTCAGACGTGAACTGCTCCTTGGACCTGCTGGCTGTTGTTGTTGATGTAGAGGCTGGAGGTTTGTTTTGTCGTCGATGGGGGGAGAGGTATCCTCCTCATGGTCTGGAGGATCAGATACGTTGGACTCGGAGGCTGATTCCTCCGAGTCATCTTCATCAGCTTCTCTCCTTGTTGTAGTACCCAGTCCATGCCATTGTGCTAGTGCTTCGTCTCCCTCCTCAAGAAGAGTGAGCCACTCTCACTGTTTTGGAGTGTTCTCAGGTTCAAGAAGCTCTCCCTTACTCTTTGAACGTTCGTGGAAATCCACGTCTTTGCTATGGATGACCTTCTTAGCTCCTAGGTCCCACATTCTATAAGCTCTGTGGGCGGTGTCATAGCCGCTGAAAATACACTTTCGTGCTCTTGCATCGAGCTTTCCAGGACCCTCACCCGCCTGGACCTTGGCAAAGCCGGTGCAACCGAACACCTTGAGATGGGAGGCGTCCGGCTTCCTGCCCGACCATGCTTCTTGAGGTGTCTTCAGCTGCTGTGTCTGCTTCTTCTTGCCCCTCCTTCGCAGAGCTGCTACAGGTGTGAGTGTTGCTTCAGCCCTGAACCTAGGAGGTAGTTTGGCGTCAAAGAGCATGCACCTTGTCATGCCAAGGATGGTCTGATTCATCCTCTCTGCTCTGCCATTGCTTTGAGGTGAGTAGGGAGTAGTTTTATGGTGTTCAAAGCCCTGTGTCTTGAGCCACTCCCTGCAGGCTTCGTACTCCCCCCCATTGTCCGTCCTGAATGCCTTCACCTTCCTTCCACTCTGTCGCTCGACCATAACGACAAAGGCTTGCAGATTCTCCTTCACCTAACTTTTCTTTTTGAGAAGTTTTATCCAGACCTTGCGGCTGTTGTCGTCGATGCATGTGAGGAAATATCTGCTGCCTCCATTGGACGGTATGCAAAAGGGACCACACACGTCAGAGTGGATGAGGTCAAGGGGTGCGAGAGCACGCGTACCATTACGATTGAAAGGTTGCTTCTTGGCCTTACCTTGAAGGCATGGCTCACACAAGATCCTAGCTCCCTCCGCCTCATCACCTAGCTCCATCCCACGAACTAGCTCCTGCTTATCCTTGAGTATCAATGTGCAATGAGCCACGTGCCCAAAGCGCCTGTGCCACAGGTTCTCCGACGATGAGCACTGGCTAGAATGAACGGCCTTGGTGGCTGCATTTGCTTCTGGTTTTGTTGCCGAATCTTCCGCTGCCATTGCTTCCACTGCTCCAACATGTCCTTCGTCATCAGAGTCTACATCAGTGCTCTCCTCATCATCACTCACGGCCGAAGATTTAGCCGTTGATGTTGTCATCTTGGTCTGCAAGACGTAGAGTCCATCAACGAAAGGGACCTGTGCAACAACCTTCTTGGCAGGGTAGGAAATGTTGATGTCCTTGGTAGGGACTATCACTGCTTCCTTCTCTGTAAAAACAACTGTCATGCCATGGTCAGTTATCTTAGAGACAGAGAGTTGGTTGGCTGTGAAGGAGGGCAAGTAGACTACCCCCTCTAGCTTGAGGTCGGAGTCCGCACCGTTGACACCCACTGTGACCAGCTTGTCACCAATNAGGGACCTGTGCAACAACCTTCTTGGCAGGGTAGGAAATGTTGATGTCCTTGGTAGGGACTATCACTGCTTCCTTCTCTGTAAAAACAACTGTCATGCCATGGTCAGTTATCTTAGAGACAGAGAGTTGGTTGGCTGTGAAGGAGGGCAAGTAGACTACCCCCTCTAGCTTGAGGTCGGAGTCCGCACCGTTGACACCCACTGTGACCAGCTTGTCACCAATCCCCTCAGCTGCCTCAATCTTGTCGTTGGCGACTCTGAAGTTTTTGTTGCATGGAGCAAGAGAGATGAAGTCTCTCTTCTCATAAGTGGTGTGCTCGTTTGTGCCCGAGTCAAGGCCGTAAGCTCCTGGCCTGAGTATCGCCCTCCCTTTATTGGAGGCATACTCGGCCATGAAGCTTGTGGGATCCTTCCCACCATGTGCCCCTCGCCATTCATCATCGTCTCCTCCCTCCTTCTTGGGTGCCCGCCACTCCCGAGCCCAGTGTCCAGCCTTACCACAGTTATGGCAGTTTCGTTGACGCTTTGGACCCCTTCCACCAGTGCCGTTGTTTCCCTTGTACCCAGAGGAGGAGGTATTGCGAAAGGCACCGCTGCCTCGTGAGGCAAAGGTATCCATGTTTGCTTCACTACTGCTGCGACACATGGCTTCATTCCGCACATACTCCGAGACGGTGGTGTAGGATACTTGCTCTTCGGTCCACCCTCCAATCACCGTGATCATGGGACCCCAGCTCTCCGGTAGCGTCATCAGAAAAATGATGGCCTGCATATCGGATTTCAGGTCCCTCCCCATGCCGTTGGCTTGTTGCAAGAGAGTCTCAAACTTTTGCATAAAGGCGGAGACATCCTCCCCTTCACCAAGCCTTATACTGATGAGGTTCTGTAGAATGAAGAGACGGTTGGCAAGTGAGAAAGACTGAAACACTTTGCCCAGTTTGGCACATGTCGCGGCTGCCACTGTAAAACCGCTGATGTGTGAGAGGACTGAGGGTTGTATGGAGGACACGAGAACGGCAAGAGCCTTCTTGTTGAGCTTGACCCATGCCACAAGGTCAGCACCCTTCTTCTTTGGTGCTGGGATACTTCCGTCAAAATATCCTAGCAAGTCTCTATCATCCATGATGATCTCAAACTGCCATCTCCAGAGCGTACTCCATGTCAAAGTGCATCAAGCAAGGGTACGGTCCATCAGAAGTTTTGGACAGGGCTCTGCATGATCTTGCCTTGTCAGACATGCAGCTTTGAGATTTCAGTCTTGTGGATGTGGGCAGTTTGGATAAGGCTATGGCATTGGTCGAGATAAGTCAGGTGGCAACGGAGAGGGATAACAAAGACGAAAAATACAACAGAAAATTCATGATGGAGGAAGTAGCACCACTGTTCACAGACAGTGTGATGCTTCCCAAATGCTTGACACAATGTGCCGCACAGTCCTGAAGATTAGGGAGAGTGCAGCACTAATGCAGGTTACTTTTCCGGATGCATCTCGCACATGTGCACACACTTGCTCCATTGCGACCAACATTGACATGGATGTAGCAGTCTCAGATGAGCAGGCTTCAGGTGCAGAAGCTGTTACCTTGGATTTAGCCACTTGTTAAAGCAAAAAAATATGACACACGTGTTTGCTGCTATGGTGATTGTCCCTGTTTTCCATGTGCTGTTTCTTTCCTGCATGTTTTCCATGTAGGGGGAAGTGAACTAGCAGCAGAAGATAGAAAAAATGTGAAAGATCAGGGGACAGAGGGGGCCAAGGGTGGGGATGTAGGAGTGAAGGTGGTTGTGGGCTGGAGAGAGCTATGGTTAATCACCCTAAATTCATACACTTGACAATTGCTGTATCAATAAGTGTATTTCTACATGCAAATATTGTTTTTTGAAATAATCAACATCAATTCATGTCACTAGAGACCAAGTATACATTCCTTATACAAGGTGCTAAGTATCATGGACTTTATGTACTATGTACTCGTTTCTGTTAGAAGTGTTGAATATGTTTGCCCCTTGTTCAGTCTTGTAGGACGGATCAGGAATGCTCTGCCCCTTGTGGAGGTATGACCCCTGGATTTGTTGTAGGGTGACTCAACTATGCTCTGTCTCATGTGAGATATGACCTATGAGTACACCATGTAGGTGAGTGGTTAACTTGGCCATTTTGTTTATTTGGCCAAGTGAGAGGTTATGAGNATGGACTTTATGTACTATGTACTCGTTTCTGTTAGAAGTGTTGAATATGTTTGCCCCTTGTTCAGTCTTGTAGGACGGATCAGGAATGCTCTGCCCCTTGTGGAGGTATGACCCCTGGATTTGTTGTAGGGTGACTCAACTATGCTCTGTCTCATGTGAGATATGACCTATGAGTACACCATGTAGGTGAGTGGTTAACTTGGCCATTTTGTTTATTTGGCCAAGTGAGAGGTTATGAGTTCGATCCTGGCTCCATGCACATCTTGGTTGTTTTAGAAGCTTCCAAGAAAGAAATTCCGTTGCTTCTTGGAAGAAACACGACTGATCAGTCACCTTGGCACAAGGATGCTTATGTGTCAAGCCCACAGCGCAAGTCTCTTGGTGATGTGGCGGGGTGAAGCCACTTCTCACGAATGTCCTTTTGAGTTCTAGGACTGGACAGACAGCTATAAAAGGACTTGTCTTGCATGTTAATCAATTAACCCTTGCTTGATGCTCTCTTGCGTATTGACGATTTAAGTACTTCTTGAGATGTAATGCTAAGGCGTTAGTACTCTTGAAGGTGAAGTGTATGCCTGATTAAGTTTGGGGTGCACGACACATACCTGCAAAGGAAGAAGGTGTAAAAACCTTTGTGAGCTTTTCGGTTTTGCGGCTTCTCTGTCGGAGGTGGTTAGCTCAGTAGCTAACAAAGGGTTATGGGCCCACTTCTCTGGTAAGAGAAGTTTCACGCACGCAACCGCCAAAGTCACAAGCAGTGAGAGCGCCTTCGCTCTCACCCATCCTCTCTGTTTCCAGGTCAATCATCAGCCGGAGGGGAATGCAACACATCTGCACCTTTCTGCCTTGGGAGCTGACATCAGCCTACATCAGCCTACATCAGCCTACATCTGCTTGCATCGGCCAACGTGAACAGGGCCAGCAGTTGCCTCTTCTCACCAACAGCCTACAACGGCCTCAAACACAAGTGCATCGGCATCAACAACGGGTGCAGCAGCTGTAGCAGTTGAAGGTGTAGGGATGGCAGGGACAGGGGAACCAGGGAATCATTCTCCCATCCTGAAGTTTGATGGAGAGGGGTTTGCGCTCTGGAAGTGGCAGTTTGAGATCATCATGGATGATAGAGACCTTCTAGGATATTTTGACGAAAGTATCCGAGCACCAAAGGAGAAGGGTGCTGACCTTGTGGCATGGATCAAGCTCAACAAGAAGGCTCTTGCCGTTCTCGTGTCCTCCATATAACCCTCAGTCCTCTCACACATCAGCGGTTTTACAGTGGCAGCCGCGGCATACGCCAAACTGGGAAAGGTGTTTCAGTCCTCCTCACTTGCCAACCGTCTCTTCATTCTACAGAACCTCATCAGTATGAGGCTTGGTGAAGGGGAGGATGTCTCTGCCTTTATGCAGAAGTTTGAGACTCTCTTACAACAAGCCAACGGCATGGGGTGGGACCTGAAATCCGATATTCAGGCCATGATTTTTTGGATGACGCTGCCGGAGAGCTGGGGTCCCATGATCACGGTGATTGGAGGGTGGACCAAAGAGCAAGTATCCTACACCACCGTCTCGGAGAATGTGCGGAATGAAGCCATGCGTCACAACAGTAATGAAGCAAACATGGCTGCCTTTGCCTCACGAGGCAGCGGTGCCTTTCGCAATACCTCATCCCCTGGATACAAGGGAATCAACGGCACTGGTACAAGGGGTCCAAAGCGTCAACGAAACTGCCATAACTGTGGTAAGGCTGGACACTCGGCTTGGGAGTGGCGGGCACCCAAGAAGGAGGGAGGAGATGATGATGAGTGGCGGGGGGCACATGGTGGGAACGATCCCACAAGCTTCATGGCCGAGTGTGTCTCCAACAAAGGGAGGGCGATACTCAGGCCAGGTGATACGGCCTTGACTCGGGCACAAACGAGCACACCACTTATGAGAAGAGAGACTTCATCTCTCTTGCTCCATGCAACAAAAACTTCAGAGTCGCCAACGGCAAGGATGAGACAGCTGAGGGGATTGGTGACAAGCTGGTCACAGTGGGTGTCAACGGTGCGGACTCCGACCTCAAGCTGTAAGGGGTAGTCTACTTGCCCTCCTTCACAGCCAACCAACTCTCTGTCTCTAAGATAATTAACCATGGTATGACAGTTTTTTTTACAGAGAAGGAAGCAGTGATAGTCCCTACCAAGGACATCAACATTTCCTACCCTGCCAAGAAGGTTGTTGCACAAGTCCCTTCCGTTGATGGACTCTATGTCTTGCAGACCAAGATGACAACATCAACGGCTGAATCTTCGGCCGGGAGTGATGATGAGGAGAGCAGCGATGTAGACTCTGATGACGAAGGACATGTTGGAGCAGCGGAAGCAGTGGCAGCAGAACATTCGGCAACAAAACCAGAAGCAAATGCAGCCACCGACGCCGTTCATTCTTGCCAGTGCTCATCGTCGGAGAACCTGTGGCATAGGCGCTTTGAGCACGTGGTTCATCGCACATTGGTACTCGTGGATAAGCAGGAGCTAGTACGTGGGATGGAGCTAGGTGATGAGGCGGAGGGAGATGGGATCTTGTGTGAGCCATGCCTTCAAGGCAAGGCCAAGAAGAAACCTTTCAATCGCAATGGTACGCGTGCTCTCGCACCCCTTGACCTCATCCACTCTGACGTGTGTGGTCCCTTTTGCATACCGTCCAATGGAGGCAGCAGATATTTTCTCACATGCATCGACGACAATAGCCGCAAGCCCTGGATATACTTTCTCAAAAAGAAAAGTGAGGTGAAGGAGAATCTGCAAGCCTTTGTTGTTATGATCGAGCGACAGAGTGGAAGGAAGGTGAAGGTATTTCGGACGGACAATGAGGGGGAGTACGAAGCCTGCAGGGAGTGGCTCAAGACACAGGGCATTGAACACCAGAAAACTACTCCCTACTCACCTCAAAGCAACGGCGTAGCAGAGAGGATGAATCAGACCATCCTTGGCATGACAAGGTGCATGCTCTTTGACGCCAAGCTGCCTCCTAGGTTCGGGGCTGAAGCAGCATGCACGGCTACGTATCTTGTGAACCTCACACCTGTAGTAGCTCTGCGAAGGAGGGGCAAGAAGAAGCAGACACAGCAGCTGAAGACACCTCAAGAAGCATGGTCGGGCAGGAAGCCGGATGCCTCCCATCTCAAGATGTTCGGTTGCACCGGCTTTGCCAAGGTCCAGGCGGGTGAGGGTCTTGGAAAGCTCTATGCAAGAGCACGAAAGTGCATTTTCATCGGCTATGACACCGCCCACAGACCTTATAGAATTTGGGACCTAGGAGCTAAGAAGGTCATCCGCAGCAAAGACATGGATTTCCACGAACGTGCAGTGAGTAAGGGAGAGCTTTTTGAACCTGAGAACACTCCAAAACAGTGAGAGTGGCTCACTCTTCTTGAGGAGGGAGACGAAGCACCAGCACAATGGCATGGGCTGGGTACTACAACAGGGAGAGAAACTGATGAAGATGACTCGGAGGAATCAGCCTCCGAGTCCGACGTATTTGATCCTCCAGACCATGAGGAGGATACCTCTCCCCCCATCGATGACAAAACAAACCTCCAGCTTCTACATCAACAGCAAAAGCCAGCAGGTCCAAGGAGCAGTTCACGTCTGAAAGTTCCTCGGCAACATTACGATGCAGATACGGGTGAATGGACAGGCTTCAACTATTTGTTCCTGGTTCAAGAGGAGCCAACGTCTGTCGCAGAGGCTGTCTGTGAACTGGCTTTCAGAAAATCCACCTCCGGCTTTGTGTGTATGCTAAATGGATGTGCTGTCAGTTGGGCGAGTCGCAAGCAGGAGTGTGTCTCTCTGTCAACAGCTAAAGCCGAGTACATTGCAGTGGATGAGGTGTGTAAAGAGGTGCAGTGGCTTCACAGCTTGCTCTCTGAGATGAAGGCACTACAGGCAACGGCAACAATCACCAAGATTGACAATATGAGCGCGATGGACATGTCCAAGAACCCAGTTCTATCCAGGCGGACAAAGCACATCGAGATTTGTTACCACTATGCTCGGGACTTGGTCTACAAGGAGACAGTGGAGCTGGAATATGTCGGCACCAAGCGGAACTGGGCTGACATTCTTACAAAACTATTGGACAAGGATCTCCACCAGGCAGTCAGGCAAGGTATCGGCATGGTCAACGCAAGTGATGAAGAATCATGAAGGAAACTGACGCAAGGTGTAAGGGAGAGGTTTGTTGAATATGTTTGCCCCTTGTTCAGTCTTTTACGACGGATCAGGAATGCTCTGCCCCTTGTGGAGGTATGACCCCTGGATTTGTTGTAGGGTGACTCAACTATGCTCTGTCTCATGTGAGATATGACCTGTGAGTACACCATGTAGGTGAGTGGTTAACTTGGCCATTTTGTTGATTTGGCCAAGTGAGAGGTCATGAGTTCGATCCTGGCTCCATGCACATCTTGGTTGTTTTGGAAGCTTCCAAGAAAGAAAGTCCGTTACTTTTGGGAAGCAACACGGCTGATCAGTCACCTTGGCACAAGGATGCTTATGTGTCAAGCCCACAGCGCAAGTCTCTTGGTGATGTGGCGGGGTCAAGCCACTTCTCAGGAATGTCTTTTTGAGTTCTAGGACTGGACAGACAGCTATAAAAGGACTTGTCATGAATGTTCATCAATTAACCCTTGCTTGATGCTCTCTTGCGTATTGACGACTTGAGCTCTTCTTGAGATCTAATGCTAAGGTGTTAGTACTCTTGAAGGTGAAGTGTATGCCTGATTAAGTTTGGGGTGCACGACACATACCTGCAAAGTAAGAAGGTGTAAAAACCTTTGTGAGCTTTTCGGTTTTGCGGCTTCTCTGCCGGAGGTGGTTAGCTCAGTAGCTGACAAAGGGTTATGGGCCCACTCCTCTGGTTAGAGAAGTTTCACGCACGCAACCGCCAAAGTCACAAGCAGTGAGAGCGCCTTCGCTCTCACCCATCCTCTCTGTTTGCACGTCAATCATCAGCCGGAGGGGAATGCAACACATATGCACCTTTCTGCCTTGGGAGCTGACATCAGCCTACATCAGCCTAGATCAGCCTACATCTGCTTGCATTGGCCAACGTGAACAGGGCCAGCAGTTGCCTCTTCTCACCAACAGCCTACAACGGCCTCAAACACAGGTGCAGTGGCACCAATAACAAGTGCAGCAGCTGTTGCATTTGTAGGTGTAGGGATGGCAGGGACAGGGGAACCAGGGAATCATTCTCCCATCCTGAAGTTTGATGGAGAGGGGTTTGCGCTCTGGAAGTGGCAGTTTGAGATCATCATGGAAGTAGCAGTTTGATATCCCTCTCGCTCTCCCTTGTCATGATTGCCGAATGGGAAGAGTTCTTGTGGGTTAGAATGTTGAGCCATCTGCTTGGAGAAAATAGTACATAAAGCACGAGATGAATTTGTGACGGATGTGGCTTTAGTTTGGGCAGGACCAACTGTAGTTCCAGACTACTCACCTTCACAAAGCGAAAATGTGAAGGTGTCGGTGCAGACCAGGTTGCAAGCTTCCTTGGCGAGCAGATCTCTGGTTGTTTGGCTGTCGCACAGCCCAAAGACAGTGAAGTTGCAACGTTTTCCACATGTATAGTGTCCAGCTTCAGGATGACCACTTAATTGCGGCACATTCGGCCGTGTCACTCAAAGGACACTCACCCTTGTCATTTGCACTGCATGAGGTGCCAGGCGCCTCATCAATCATGCGCATTGTTATGAAAAAAAATTGTATTGGTGTCGGAAGCTGGGTGGTGATAGTTCCAACGTGCCCCAACGAGTCTTCACTGTGTTCACGGCTGTGTTTTATTCAATTCTTGAGTCTACGCATGAGCTTTCTGGTCGCCTCATGCTAAGTTTGTGGGAGTTGGTCAGAGTTGAGAGACAATCACTTCTGCAAAGGGAATAACGGCATTTTACACTAGTTTTTTGACATGGACATGAACTGATAAGTTACAGGACTAGTCTCAAGCTTCCCAATGCACCAAACCGCATGCAATTTGGTTAACCATAGCTCTCGCTACATCAGCCAAAGCGTGGCACTTCAATCCATTTGCACAGTTAACGGCGAGCATGGTGCCCGCCCGCTGAAGCGTCATCAAGGACCAATCAAAATGCCTTTCTGGACACGCAGATGTCCCTACACATTGTGGCATTGTCCCCTGTACTTTTGGGATTCAATTTGACGAGTTAATCATCGACTTTGGTGATGGGGATTGACGTGGTTTGAAACCTTTTTGTAGACCTGTGGTTGAATTTTTTACTAATTCCTTGAGTAACAAACGGTACAAAGTTTCAGACTCCGAGCCATGATTTTTGCTGAGTCCCTCAGTAACAACCTGTAACAGTGACCTCTGGCGGATTATGTACCGGAGCAACCCGACAGTCCTCTGGGGATAACTCGCCAGATGTAGTTTTGTTACTCATTGCGGCAGAATTTCTACCGGCAGTCAAATCGTGGCCGACTCCTTAAGCCACTTTGCACACCTCAACTTTGGAAGTCTGTATCTCCCTCGTTACTTGTCTAAGTCCGGCGATTCAACTTCTACCGGATTGAGTGGCTCGTCAACTTTAAGGATTTTGAATCCAATCTGGATTTGTAGCACTCTCTAGGCAGCTAGATTGATGTTTGAGGATTTTTCTCCTTCCAGCGGCTTGTTGACGCCTCCCGGCGCCGCACCCAAGAATGCCAAGGGGCAAAAATAACATATTCTCCCCATTTTACCTTCCATGTCCGCAGCTCCTACTTGCTCTCACTCATCTTCCGCTGCACCCTCCAGCCCTTCAGAGCTGGTCATCCTAAGTCCGGCCACGCTCATCACATGCCGATCCACTGGTTGTACTTTGGTCAAGCAAATTGCAAGCATGTGGCACATGCTGCAATGTTGTCGTAACACTTGTCCTTTCTCCACCATGTCTTGTGCGTAATGGTAACGCACATTGATATTCTTTGTCCTCCTGTGTGATGTCGGGTTGTTAGTCAGTGAGATAACGCTGGTGTTGTCCTCCTATACCACCGTTGGCTCTTGCTGTGGCACGCCCAGCTCGTCCAACAACCTCTAAAGCCACACCGTCTCCTTGACTGCTTCAGCCAACACAATGTACTCCGAGTCTACTATGGAACGGGCGATGTAGTATTTCTTTCTACTGTATCATAAAACTGCTGCACCAACGAGGAAGAACACATGGTCAGATGTGGACTAATGCTTGTCCACATCACCACCTATATAGCAGACCAAACAGGTCAGGCCGCCCTTTGCCTTCAAATATTAGGCACGCGTGTAGCATTGCCTGTGTGTAGCAGATGATGCGCTTGACCGCCTTCCAGTGTAGTAGCCCTGGATCAGCTACATACCTTCTTACTTGGCACACGGTGTAGGCCAAGTCTGGTTGAATCACACCATGGCGTACATGGCGTTGTCCACCGTCCATAAGTATGGCACCCCTACCATATCCTCCCGCTCTTCTTTTGTTTGTAGTGCCATTGCTGCTATTTCAATAGCTGTAGGATTGTCAATCGGTCAAGCATAAAATCAGGTCGTCCATGCAGGGTGCGATGATCTGATGGATTGGCTTATCGCGCCGCACATACACGTTGTGATCCAACTCACAATGCTTGATACCAAGTTGTGCCATGAAGCTATTCATTTGTTTGTACCAGTACTTAGGTAATTGTCTTAGCCCGTACAAAGAATTCTGCAGCTTGTACACCTTGCCCTCCGGTGCCTCCACCCCCTTTGGCACCTCCATGGAGATGTTTTTGTCCATAATACTATTGAGGAAGGCCGTCATTAAGTCCATTTGGTGGAGCTCCATATCCTTCGCGATTGCCACTACAAGGGTTGTCCGCATGCTTGTGAAGTTGATGACGGGATCAAACGTCACATTATATTGCTGGCCCTTCTGTTGTGCGTTTCTCTTCGCTACTAGCTGTGCCTCGTATTTATCAACCACACCTTCCTTTGTGAACTTGGTCTTGAAGACCCACTTTGAGCTGATGACCTTGGCATCTTTCGTCTAGTCAACCAGCTCCCACGTGTCATTTTATATGATGGACGCTAGCTCCAATTTGATGGCTGCGTCCCATTGATCCCCTTCAAGATGCACGAGTGCCTCTTGTATGGTTCTTGGCTCCGTTGATGCAGCTAGCATGCACTACGTCATGCCAATCCACTGACCGGTGCTTGCATCGAAACCCTTCCCCGGATTTCATTGCCTCCCATTGTGGTGCGGTAGTTTTGGTGGCACATGATCATTTTGCTACAATCCCTCCAACTCTTCACACTCCAATGAATCATTCACCAGACAGCTCCATGAGGATCTCTCCCGTTCTGGCAAAACATCGCCCACACAAGTGGTGCATCCAATGTATTTTTCACCAATTCCCAATGCATACTCTACCGAGAGTGCTTGCCTTGGCACCCATTGTGCCTCATCCACCCAATCCTTCTGGTTGATCCCCTCATCAGCTCGATTGTCATCAATTTCCTCCATGTCAGCTGCCATCGCTGGTGAACTCCCGCACTCCAATGTCACATATTTCAGCATCTACCGACTCCTTCCTCCTAGTCAAGGAGATGGAACCACCCTCTTGTCTTTAGAGAGTCCACCACGTCCACTTTATTGCCGCTGCTATAGCTTTCTTGCTTGTCAAACTCTACGTCTTGGCCGTGGATTCTTGATCTGATATGCCCCTTGTCCATAGCTGAAGTTTGGACAGGCATAGGACACACTAGGCATGCACTGCTCCTCTGGAGTAAGTCCCATAGGTCTGGTCTAGAGAGACAAAGCATGCACTACTCCTTTGGAGGAAGTCACCTTGGTCTAAACTAGATAGTATAGCCAGAAAACACTACTTATGACAACTCTTTCTGACGTGGACGTTCCAGATTTTGTCTCATGATTGAGAGATCACTAGTTTAAATTTACCCTAGTGACTAATTTTCTTTGTGACTAAAAGGGGGACAAGAAGGTTCTGAGAGACATCTTAGAACTTCCTAGTGGCTGGTCCCACTTGGAGGTCACAGAGAGCACCATGTAGGCAAGGGGGATGATGCAATCCAGATTGCCCCAAAAGTGGCTCATCCAAGGAGCCACTGCGTGTCCAGACTTGAGACTGGCTGTAGGACTATAAGTACTTGTCAGTTGTATGTGGTCGATTACAGTTCTTAAATTTTGAGACTCTTAATGGAGTTTTCCACCAGAGGCAGAAACAAAAGAAGTATTGGTTTATCTAAGCCCCAGGAGTTATCTCCTCGCACAAAAGTGACCAGGTGCTAAGGACACAGTGCAAGGAAGTGATTCCTATGAAGTTCTCTGTGTGGAACCGTGATTGTAAGGATGATATCTCCTCATAGTTGAAATACTAGGTGTGGATAACAAGAGCCATTGTGACGGTGTTGTTTCTTAGTCCGTTGCCTCAGGCCTGTTGACAAAGGGTTATGGGTCCACATTGACTAGTTGTAAGGCATGCTTTTGCGCGCTCTCTTGCCCTCTTTGTTTTGTAGCACACATCAGCTCCATCAGCTCCATCAGCTCCAACACCGGGTGCTAGCACTTAACAAAAAAGGGCCAAGGACAAGCTCTGCCCTTGGAGGTACGAACCTTGGGTCCTAACCAAGATAAGCTCTGCCCTCGGAGGGACAACCCTGGGTCCGCTATAGTGTATTCTTCTCTGTTTGTAGGTGATCAACAACTGAGGGATAAGCAAAAAATCTGCACCTTCTAATCCTGTAGCAGAAAACAGCCTACATCAACCTACATAAGCCTCAACAAAGTAGAGAAGTGGAGAAGCAGAGAAGTAGTATGACAATGCCTAAGACGCTATCTTGAGCAAGACAATGGTGGCAAGTCAAAGTTCACAAGGGTTGGCTTTCTCTTGTGGAAATGGCAGTTTGAGATCGTCATGATAGTGCGGGGCTACCTAAAATTGTTCCTTGGAGAAGAGGTCAACCCACCAAAGGACGACCCTGGATATGAACAATGGAGTGCCAAAAATGGCATGGCGCTTGTGATCCTTGTGACATCAGTGCATAATTCATTACATGCCCATCTCCATGACATTACACATGTATCCAAGGCTTATGAAAAGCTTGCAAGTGTAAACTAATCAACGGCTCTTGCTAATCGCCTTTTCATTCATCAAAAACTGATTGGGATGAGAGTGAGCAAGAAAACGTTTATTTCAGACTTCCTAGTGCGGTTTGAAGGACTGCTGCAACAGGTGACCTAGGTGAACTGGGATATGGACACCAACATGCAAGCCATGATCCTCCTGATGGTGCTTCCTGCAAGCTGGGATCCTCTGATCACCGTGTTGGGTAGTTGGAAGGAGGAGGAGCTGACATATGAGGTAGTGATTGAGTACGTGTGCAACAAGACAATGCGTCGTAGTGGTAGAGGCCAATATTTTGGCCTATGCTGTACAGTATGGTGGTCATGACAACAACTCATCTTTTGATTAGAGTGGCAGTGGAGGAACATGTAATGGTGGCGGTGGAAAGGGTTCAAAGTGTCCTGGGAAGTGCCATAAATGTGGCAAGCCTGGACACTGGGCACGAGAGTGCAGGAGTCTCAAGAAGGAAGACGGAGGCAAGGGTGGCAAGAACGAGGGCAAAGGAAAGGAGAAGAAAGACTTGACAAACATGATGGCTGAGAGCGTGTCCACAACCAAGGGAGCGGTACTGCTCAAGCGTGGAGCTTACGGGCTTGACTCTGGCATGAACCACCACTCCTCAATGGAGAAGGACAGATTTATCTCTATTGAGGACACCAAATGTCGCTTCAGGTGTGCCAATGGCAGCCTTGTTTATGCACAAGGCGAGGGAGACAAGTTGGTCAGCATCAACATTAATGGTGCTTAAAAAGACGTGAAGCCAGAGAACGTCATGTTCATGCCGTCTTTTACAGCAAACCTCTTGTCGGTGTCCAAAATCATGGACCACGATATGACGGTTGTCTTCACGGAGGACGATGCCATGATTTTCAAGAACAAGGACATCAAGATCTCCTATCCCATGGAGAGTCTCGTTATACAGGTCCCAAGAGTTGATGGGCTTTATGTGCTACAGACCAAGCCCCTCAAAAGCATAAATGAGGGGTATGTGGCGGTTGAAGAGACCAAGTCTCTAAAGCCTGATATTGTACCAGAAGCTGCCACCATGGCAGCGAACTCTACCCAAGACACAGATGCAGAGCTGTGGCACAAGCGCTTTGGCCATGTGGCTAAGAGCACGCTGCAAGCTATGTAGCAGAACAAAGTGGTTCATGGGATGGAGGGATACAACGCTAAGGGTGAGGGAAAGTGCAAGAAGCTATGTGATCCATGCCTCCAAGGCAAGGCAAAAAGAAAGCCCTTTCAGCGTAATGGGCAACATACAAGTGCAAACTTGGACCTGATTCACTCTGATGTGTGCGGACCATTTTTTTCTCTTTTGAACGATAGGAGCAAATATTTCTTGACATTCATCGATGGCCACAGTCACAAGATGTGGATCTACTTCCTCAAGGTAAAGGGAGAGGTCGAGGAGAAGTTGCAAGATTTTGTCGCCATGGTAGAGTGACAGACAAGCAAGAAGGTCAAGGCATTGCACACAGACAACTGTCGTAAGTACGAGGTGTGCAAGAGCTGGTTGAGCCAACACGGCATCAACCACCTGACCACTACGCCTTACATCTCCCAGAGCAATGGCATTGCCGAGCAGATGAACCATACTATCCTCGACATGACACGAAGCATGCTCTTTGATGCAAAACTCCCACCTCGCTTTTGGGCTGAAGCTATAAGAACTACTTGCTACCTTGTGAATCCCACTGCAGCAGCCGCACTTGGCAAACACAACAAGAAGTCACAAGAGAAGCAGCTGAGGACGCCGTAGGAGGCTTGGTCAGGGAAGAAGCCAGATACCTCACACTTGAGGGTCTTTGGCTGCACTACCTGGACTAAGATCCAAGCAGGAGAAGGAAGTGGCAAGCTAGATGCACGCACTTGAAAATGTGTAATGGTCGGCTACACACAAGGCATACAAGCTGTGGGACCAAGTAGCTAGAAAGTACATCGGGAGCCGAGACTTCGAGTTTGATGAGAAGACGCTCGGCAAGGGAGAGCTGCTGGATCCTATCCATGCTCTCAAATCAGGAGAGTGGGTGGTGTTGCTCAAATCAGGTGATCAAGCACCTGAGAACTGGCAGATAGTGCCAGTGAAGCAGGATGATGGTTTAGCAGGGAGTGGCTATGCAGGCTGACACAACGACGGACTCTGACACTGAGTCTGAGTTGTCCAAGGTCTTTGAGTCCAACTCTGAGGCTAGTGACTCTTCCTCAAACAACAGAACATTGGCACCACAAGCACTATCCAATCAAGAGCAAGAGAAACTGATGAGCCTCAAGGCACCACCAGCCACACTCCGGCACATCACATGCTAGAAGAAGCCTCCATCTAAGTAAGATGTTGAGAGTACAGAATGGACTAGACTGAGCTGGTCATGCGTGGGTAAGGGAGAGCTTGTGACTGTAGTACAGGCAATGAACATGCCAGATGCAACCAAGTGGAAGGAGGTAGTGGAAAACAAACTTCCATCTATTGAAGAGAATCGTACATAGATTTTGGTGGAAAATCACCAAACCCTCATGTGGTGGGGTCAAAGTGGGTATTCAGGAAGAAATTCAAGCAAGATGCTACTAATGACAAGTACAAGGCAAGAGTTGTGGCAAAGGGGTTTTCCCAACGTGCAGGCTCAGAGTACGAGGAGACCTTCACACCCGTCATCACCTTTTCCTCCATCAGATCCATGTTGGACATCGCTGTTGTAAAAGATCTGAAGGTCCACAAGATGGATGTCAAGTTAGCTATCCTCTACAAGAAGCCTGACAATGAGGTGTTGATGGAAGTGCGTGAGGGAGTGAAGGCTCTAGAGGACAAGGTATGCAAACTCGTGAAAGCGCTCTATAGGCTGAAACAAGCCCTAAGGATGTGGTACAAGGAGATGGACGGCTTTATGGCCGGGCTCACCTTCACGCACTGTCAGAACGACCCTAGTGTCTATGTTCGGGAGGATGAGTGAGGCTTGATGCTGGTTGCACTGTACGTGGATGACCTGATCATCTGCTTGTCGTCTATTGAGCTGTTGAACGAGCTGAAGACAGACCTCAACAACAAGTTGAAGATGAAGGACATGGGTTCTCTCGAGTTCTACCTCAAGAAAGCCATCCAGTGCATCCAAGCAGCAGGTACCATCAAAGTGAACCAGACCAAGTACATCATGGAGGTCCTCAAGCGCTACAACATGGAAGACTACAATCCCATCAGCACACCCATGACAAAATGTTACAAGCTCTCCTCCTCCATGATCCCCAGCATGGAAGCAAAATGGCGTGAGATGGGGAACATTCCCTACCAGTCTGCTATTGGCAGCCTCATGTAAGCCCTGATAGGAGTACGGCCTAAAATTTGGTATGTTGTGGAACAGGTCAACAGGTTTGTTTCCAATCTAAGGCAACAACACTGGCAAGCAGTGAAGCGTATCATGCGCTATCTATAGAAGACACAACGCATGAGACTCTAGTTTGGAGGCCTAGAAAGATCTGACCCGTTGCGCCTCGTGTGCTACGAAGACGTAGACTGGGGAAGAAGAGTCAATGACAAAAAGTCTACCTCCGACTTTGTGTGCCTCTTGAATGGTGGTGCAGTCTCCTTATGGCTCTGGATCGAGAGGTCACTGGTTCAAATCCCGTCCCAGTGACTAATTTTCTTCGTCACAAAAAGGGAAACAGGAAGGTTCTGAGAGACATCTCAGAATATTTCAAGGCCCTTCGTGGTGGCTGGCGCCACTTGGCGGTCATAGAGAGCACTATGTAGGCAAGGGGGATGATGCAATCCAAATTTCCCGCAAAGTGGCTCATCCAAGGAGCCACTGCATGCCTAGGCTTGAGGCTGGCTGTAGGATTAAAAGTACGTGTTAGTTTCCTGTGGTTGAGCACAATTCTTACCTTTGAGAGACCTAACAGAGTTCTCCACCAGAGGCAGGCACTAAAGAAGCATTGGTTGGTCTAAGCCCCAAGAGTTAGCTCCTCCCGCAAAAGTGACCAGGTGCTAAGGACACAGTGGAAGGAAGTGATTCTTATGAAGTATTAAGTGTGGATCCATGATTTTGAGGGTGATATCTCTTCCTAGTTGAAATAATAGGAGCGGAAGACAAGTTCCATTGTGTCAACCTTGTTTTCTAGTCTGTTGCCTTAGGCTAGTTGACATGGATGACCTCCTCCTTGTGCATGTCGTAGAGTCGGTACGCCTTGTGCACGCTCTCATAGTTAAGGAAGAGATATGACTATGCCTGTAGCTCTAGCTTGTTGTTGTGCCGCTGCACAGCGTGCACCATATTGTGTGCCTTGTATCCGAACACTTTGAGGTGTGCCACGCTCAGCTTTCGCCCGCTCCAAACCTTCTGCAGCATCTTCCATCTGCTCTTCTCCTTCAACACCGTTGTCGGGTGAGGTTGAAGGTGTATCATGAAGAGCGCATGATTTCCACCCAGGTTCTTTGCGACAATTATTCATCCACCAACATGATCCGTACCATGTTTTAGCCTCCTCTGGTTTGCCAAATTTGCCATGCCATTAGACTTAGGCAACTACGGTGTTGTTTGTTCCCATTTTATGACATTATTCTTCACCCACATACTACAACCCACGTACTCTACGCTATTGCTGCTGCGTAACACTCTGACCTTCTTGCCAATTTGCCTCTCCACCGTGGCAACATACTCTTCTAGCTAGTCCATGACCTTGTCTCTCCGTTTCATGAAGTACACATAGACTTTTCTGTTAAAGTGATGTATGAATGTGATGAAGTAAAACATGTCGCTCTTTGACGCTATTTTGAATGGTCTGGACACGTCGTTGTGCACAACCTCCAGCAAGTCCGAGGTGTGATTCACGTTCTCATTAAACAATTTGTGCATCACCTTGTCCAAAATACAAGGCTCACACTTTTTGTGCGTTGCTGCGTCTGTTGCCTCTTTCACACTATTGATGACAAGGCCACGTACCAGTTAACGCTTTTCCATCTCCTTCATGACTACGGGTGGGAAATGCCCTAGTCGCCAGTGTCAGAGCTCCACATCATATCCCCCTCCTTTGGCCAAGTTGACGGTGCGTTCTTGGAAGTCTGTTGAATCTGTCACCGTGGAGATCACCTTAGTCTCCATGATATGGAGGCCTCCCTCGCATTTTGCCTCGAGCACATTCTCGCTGCCATCGTCTTTCCACACGACTGCCCCCTTTCTCTTGAAGAGCACCTCGCACCCCTTGTTTTTCAAGCGGTTGCCACTTAGGATGCAAGACAAGCCAGGTACGTGTTGTACGTCCTTCATGATGCGCTACACCCGCTTTCCACCAACCACCACCTCCACGTCCACGTCTCCTTGGCCAGTTGCCGGTTTGACCTTGTTGTTTGCGACCACCATAGACTTGCTGGACTTGGTGTAGTTGATGAACCTAGCCTTCTCAAGCTGGGTGTCCTCCTCCGCTCCGAAGTCAAGGTATTGCTGGTTGACCTTCTTGAGGTAGTGGTTCTAAGTGCCATTGAGAAGCGCCATAAAGCCTTTGGCATCTTTGCCACTGGCGTTTGTCTCTTCATTGCACTCACGGGCCTACTGGCCCTCCTTGGTGCAGTTGCAGCATGCACCCTTCTTGGCGCCCTTCTTCCTACTTCCATGTCCACCACCTCCCTTGCCCCCACTTGTGCCACCAAGCGTTTTGGTGACGAGGGCCGATGAGGAAGACAAGGACTTTCTGTAGCTCCATTGCTATGCCTCGTTGCGGATGTACTCTTCGATTGCGCCATAGGTGAGCTTTTCCTCTGCTCATCCTCCCAAACAGTGATGAGAAGGTTCCAACTATCAACAAGGGCAATGAGGAGGGCCATCGCCTCCAATTACGTGTCAATCTTCCATCCCACGTTATTTTACTATGAGGCAACCGACTGAATCTGCTACATGGCAGCAATGACATCATCTTCCTCCTTGATTCTCACCGTGAGGAGTCACTTTATCACAAAGATTATTCTTGCTAGCGGCTTGGATTGATGGATGACGCACAGTTTTTACCAAGCTTCGGCTTCCAACTTGCAACCTTGGAAGTAGCCCCACTACGACTCGGCTGTCCTAGACACCAAGAGCATGAGCGCCTCCGTGTTCTTCTTTTCAAAGCCATGCTTCTTCTTGTCAAAGCCGTCACCTCGACGAGCACTTCTGTTCCCTTCATGACCCCCAAACAACCCCTTATTTGCGAGGTGGAGCTCAAAGTACCACCTCCATAGCCCAAAGCTAGGGCCACCTGCATAATTCTGATGGGGTGCGTCTCCTTCTGCACCATTTGCGCAGTCTTCCACTCCTGGTCCTCAGATTTGACGGCGACGTAGTCCGCGACGACAATCCCATCAGCCGCAAAAGCTATGAACGATGTGAAAATCGGTCAGGGCTGTGGGCCCATAACCTCTTTGTCAGAAACTCTGTAGTGGCTATTTCAACGTGCCGCAACAAATTTTCAGCCATGTTCACGACTGTGTTTTGTGCAAGTTTTGAGTCTAAATGTGAGCTTTATAATCGCCTCAGGCCATGTTTGTAGGAATTGGACAGAGTTGCGAGACAGTCATTTTTGCGAAGGGAATAATGGCATTTTGCGTTAGTTTTTGGATATGGGCATGATCTGATGAGTTCAAGGGCTAGTCTCAGGATTTCCAAGGCACCAAACCTTGTAGGATTCAGTTAACAGTAGCTCCCAATATGTCAGCCAAAGCGTAGCACACCAATCCAGCCGCTTAGTTAGGGACACGTATGGTGCCCGTCCACCAAAGCGCCCTCGCATATCAAGGACCCATCAAAACGCCTTTCCGGAGGCGCAGATGTCCCTACACATAGTGGTGCTCCCTGTGCTTTTGGGGTGCATTTCGATGAGTTAAATCATCAAGTTTGGTGGTGGGGATTGACGTAGCTCAAAACCTGTCCGCGGACCTGCAGTCAAAATGTTGACTGTCCGTGCATAACAAACTATAGTATTGAATTTCGGACTTCGAGCCATCATTTTGGCTAAGTCCTCCAGTAACAACCTAAAGTACTGAATTCTAGCAGATTATCTACCGGAGCGGCTCGGCAGGCTTCTGGAGATAGTTGGCCAGGTGTAGTTTTGTTACTCATTCCAGCAGATTTTCTACCGGCAGTCAAATCGTGGCCGACTCCCCGAGCCGCCGCACACACCCCAACTATGGAAGCCCATATCTCCCTCTTCTTCAATCTGGATTTGCAGCACTTTCTAGGCAGCTAGAGTAAAATACAAGGATTTCCCCCTCCAACGGCGTGTGGACGCCTCCCTGCACTGTACCCAAGCATGCTAAGGGGCAAAAATAAAGCAATCGGCACCGTCTCTGTTGGTGTGATCCATCTACAAGGAGCCTATGATAGGAGGATTGATGGTTGCGTGTCCTCATGATTGCCCACCCTTTTTTCTTGGCAGTTGGATGATGAAAAACTGGATCCCTTGGGGTTCTATCTCCGGTTATTGTAGAGAAGAGCGTCAAATTTCATGGTTGAAATGCTGTACAGATGTAGCATACCCTGAGCACACTGTTCAAGCTCACATAAGCGCTAGAGGAAATTTTGGTAAACATAGCAATGTAAAACATCACGTCCACTGACATTTGTGGTTATGCGATGGACATGACTTGACTGCAATGTTAGGTTGGGCAATGAGGCATGCTGATCTTGCATGAAGAGCCGGTTTTTGGTCGCAAAACCTTTTGCAAATTTGTATGGATGGATTGATTTGGGCATTGCACACCGTGCTATTTGTTCCTATGGTGCCGCAACCAGACATGCAACAGTGGTATCCACGGCTGAGCATAGGCTCTCTTGACGGATGGAGGGTGAATGCTCACATCGGACCGGACACGATGCAACGACACATAGATGCAAGAACACTGTCAATCTTTCCATATTGGAAAAAAAATATGTACATCTCAAGAGAGAACATTCAAAGAAAAAAATAAGAAAAAAAATCAACCACATAACGTGTTCACAACCAAAAATGGTTTGCAAGTGATCCCTGGATTATCCTGTTCAGTGATAACCAAACGTTTTCTCAGTTTCAACTGATCTGCATGTGCAAATACCAACATACTGAAGAAAAAACCAGAAAACCCTATCGCCATTGGTCAAGAGAGCGAACTAACCTAAGCAACGCAAACCAGCAGAACATTCCATCCTGTCATCCATGCTCTCATTTCATCTGGGATTCTATAATTTCAAGCTTCAGGCACTCTTACCGTGCACTTTTTGAACCATTTTCACCGTGCGTGCAGACTTAAAATAAGTCGTGGAGCACCTTTCCTGCTTGTTTCTTCTTAGACTGTTTGTACACGTGTGGGCGTGCAAAGCCCACACGAGTGCAAGCATGAAATTGTGTGTGCATGACTGAATCCATGCATGCCTGCATGCATTGCATATTGAGCATGTGTCTCTGTAAGCACGTGTGTGCATCCGTGCAGAGTGTGTCTGATGGGTGGGGGAGGGGGGGAGTGGAGGGATAGAGAAGGGAGAGGAAAGAGAGGGTGAGATAGATCAAGAAGGATGGATGAAAATTGAGAGATGGAGGGAGGGAGGGATAGAGAGAGAGATAGAGAGAGAGAGAGAG
>SZWC01001070.1:296506-308901 GCA_023375785.1 Penium margaritaceum | reverse complement strand
TCTCTCTCTCTCTCTCTCTCTCTCTCTCCCTCTCTCTCTCTCTCTCTCTCTCTCTCTCTTTCTCTCTCTCTCTCTCTCTCTCTCTCTCTCTCCCTCTCTCTCTCTCTCTCTCTCTCTCTCTCTCTTTCTCTCTCTCTCTCTCTCTCTCTCTCTCTCTCTCTCTCTCTCCCCCTCTCTCCGTCTCCCTCTCTCCCTCCCCATATCTATCTTTATCGCTATCTCACACCATTACCTATATGTAGCTCTCTATGATAACACTATCTAATCAAGATTTGGGTAAGCGTCTGCGGCCCTGCCAATTTGCCGCTATTTTCTGCAATGGCCTTTGTGCTTTGATTGTCACAGCGCAGAGTGATGCATAGAATGGGGACAGACAACTGGTGCATAAGACAACAAAGCTAGACAGCTCCACACGTACCTGTGCCAAGAGTGACATACTCAGCCTTAGTGGTGCTGCGGGTAATGAACCCTTGTTTTCCACTTTTCCACGAAACTGTTGTTCCACCAACTATGAAAATGTATCACGTTCTTCTTTGTGCATCAGAGTCATGCACCCAATCACTGTCAGTGAAGCCGTCGACAAGTACTGAGGGCTGCACACAAAAGTAAATCCCGTTGCGAGGTGTGGAGAGTACATACCGCACTACCCGCAATTTCGCCTCAAGATGTCATTCTCTGGGACACTGGGAGAATTGGGAGAGAAAGTTCACAGCAAATACAACATCAGCACGAGTGGTGGTAGCCAGATACATTAAGGAGCCAATGACTCTGACGTAGTCTGTCACGTCTACCATCTCTCCTAGCTTTGACGGCTCCAAGGACTTCAACAGTGATTGACCAGCTGGGGTCATGGGAGTAGAAGCTATGGAGACAGACGTGAGAAGCAGTCTAAACCACTCCCCGAGACTACAAACATATGCAGCTTGGTGGACGTGCAAGGTATGACGTGAACGGTCACGCTCTAGCTCCATGCCCAGAAAGACACAAGCTGGACCAAGGTCCTTCATCTTGTATACCGATTGTAGAAGAGACTTTACCGCATTGACAGATGCGGTATCTAGAGAAGAAATCATGAGATCGTCCACATAGAGAAGGATGGCAACAAGTGGCTTGGTAGGGTCACTGAGGAATAGGGCAGGATCTATAGTGCTTCTTCAAAAACCTCCCTTTTCCAGGGTTGTTGTAATCTCTTGGTATCAGCAACGTGGGGACTGCTTATGGCCATAGAGGACCTTGCGCAAATGCCACAATTGATTTGTGCCATCAGAAAAGCCGGGTGGTTGCACCATGTAAATTTCCTCATCAAGTTTGCCATGAATAAAGACATTGTTGACGTCCATCTGTTCAAGCTCCAAGTCATGCTGGGCCACTAGACTGAGCAGTGCCCTGGCAGTGGTGTAGTGACCCACTGGAGCAAATGTCTCATCGAAGTCAACCCCAGGGACCTGAGAGGAGCCCTTTTCCGTGAGGCATGCCTTGTATCTTGCGCCGATACACCCATTTGGTGGCTACTGCTTTGCGGCCCGGAGGGAGGTCAACCTGTTCATGCACATCATGCTCAGACAGAGCATCAAGTTCGGCTTTAATTGCCTGTTCCCATAGAGGGGAGTCGGTCGCTGTGCGGGCAGCCTGCACAGTCATGGATTCAGGTGGAAGAGGATAGAGACCAACAGTAGCAAAGCACGAGGCAACATACCCAGCCACAGAAGAGGTAAGGGCTAGCCAAAACTCATGCTCAATGAGGGAGTAGCCAAGAACAATTTTGGGGTGCACCACAGACGCAACAATGGGCAGCACGGTAGTCATGAGGCCAAGAGCACGAAGGCCAGGGTCACCATAGACAATAGGACGGGAGTGAGATGGAAGTGCCCTGAGACGGCCACCACGCGTGTAGGGTGAGACAGGAGGCACAGAGGAGACACGTGGATCAGAGGCAGGAAGAGGCGCATGAGCCTCAGTGGGCACAGGAGGCGACGAGTCAGCAAGAGAGTCAGGGCTCAGAGGCGCAGAGGGAGGAGGTGAAGCACAGGTAGCAGAGGGCTCAGAGAGATCCGGGGACGCTGAGGAAGTGGATGGATCCGAGGAATCAAAGGGTGTAGAAGAGGCAGAGGGCTCAGAGGATATAGAGGGCTCAGAGGATGCAGAGGGCTGAGAGGATGCAGAGGGCTCAGAGAAAGTGGAGGGCTTTGGGGAGGAAGGGGGTGCCGACGGGTGCACCGAGGAGAGAACAAATGACCAAAAGGGAGGAGTGCCACCCCCACCCTGAGGAGGCGGAGTGAGGGACCCGGCTGCGAAGCGAGGGACGTCGTGCACAAGTGCTCAAAAAATAGCACATCACCAGATCCAAGAACACGACAGCGGGCAGGATCCCAAAAGTGCCACGCCTTGGAGAATGGCGAGACACCAAGGAAGATACACAGATGGCCACGGGGGGAGAGCTTATCATCCTTATGGTCAATAGGTAGCCACACTGCGGCAAGGGATCCCTACACACGAGCAAGACAAAGATCAGTACGACGGCCTGTCTAATTCTAAAATGGGCGTGACGGTGCGAGGGAGGGGACCGTGAGGGACACGATTCCAAACCCACGACATGTAGGACATGGCCTCAAAGACGAAGAGTGCGGACTGTCCAGAGGTGGAGAGAAGGGAGTGCACCCCGTCAGCGAGGGTGCGATTCCAACGCTCGGACACAACATTCTTCTGAGAAGTGTAGGGAGTAGAAGACTCAATGCAAAAACAACGTGACTCAAGGAAGCGAGAGGTGGGGCCAAAGAATTCACCACCCCGGTCGCTGCAAACGACATGTAAAGGACAAAGGCATGTTCGTTCAGCCTGAGGAAGCCAGGTTTCAAGGACATCAGTGACGTCACTCTTGTGACGAAGAACAAAGATCCATCGGTAGTGAGAGAAGTCATCATTCAAACAAAGTACGTAGCGACCAAGGCCACCAATAAATTCATGAGGTAACGGACCCATGACATCAGCGTGAACTAGGTCGAGGGGATGAGAGGTGGTGGAATCAGCCGCCGCAAAGGGAGAAGATGCATCTTTCCACTGACACAATCAAGACAGGCAGAGGAGCACGGAGGCGCAAACGTGGCAGCATCAAGACCAACAACAGGGCGAAGGCTGAAAAGACGCTGGATGGCCGCAGTGTGGATGTGGCAGAGGCGACGGTGTAAGAGGTCTGAATGCGTAGGAGATAAGGAGGATACAACGTGAACAAGAGCAGAGGCACCAAAAGACGGAGGCAACGTGAGAGGAACACGGAACAAACAATCACAATGAACACCACAGAGTACAACGTGGCCAGAGGAACGAAGTGCAACAGTGGCAATGTTGCGGCTGGACAAGAAGTCCATGCCCTGGTCATCAAGGGTGGTCACGGAGAGAAGAATGACCTCAATGTTAGGCACATACAGCACGTCAGGGAGGTACACAGTCCCACCAGGACCAACAAAGCGAACAACGCCAACACCTTGAACATGGAGAAAGTGGCCAGAGCCGGTGTGCACAGAGCGAACAAAACCGACTGGGCCGAGGGAAACAAAGGACGAGCGTCAGGAGGTCATGTGGTGAGTGGTCCTTGAGTCAATGATCCAGAGGCCAGGAGATGCACGAGTGGAGGGAAGAACAAGGCAAACAACGACAGTGCCTGGGAGGGAGTCGGGAGGTGTGTGACCGAGACGAGTGGGGAACGTGTGAGACTACCAATCCTCAATCCATGAACAGTCATAAGGCAAGGCCCCCTGTACACAACCAAAGGCAGCACCACAAAAGGCGGCATCAGACTCACAGACAAACACACGGGACCGGCCACTCACACTCTCACCTCCCTGAGAGCGAAGGTGGGAGGTAGAGTTAATAAGAGAACTTTTATGCACTAGCTGAAGTGTGTATAATGTTGTTTGTTGTACAGGAAGCTTCCATTCAAGACACTCCTTGTGTGAGTGATGTACAAGGTTGGTTGGTGGTTGAGGGAGGGGTGGGAAGGAGGGTAGAAAGTTTATGTGGGGAGTGTAAGTGGAGGTGTACGGATACATGTATGGACTGTGTGTACAAACGTGCACTTTTGTATGTTGATGTGAGTGTTGTGAATCAGGCTGGTTGGTGGTTAATTTCTTGTGAAGGGGGGAGGGGTGGGAAGGAGGATAGAAAGAGTATGTGGGGGGTGCAAGTGGAGGTGTACGGATATATGTATGGACTGTGTGTACTAATGTGCACACTTCTGTATGTTGGTGTGAGTGATGTGAATCAGGTTGGTTGGTGGTTAATCTTTTGTGGAGAAGGGGGGGAGGGAGGGTAGAAAGTGTATGTGGGGACTGCAAGTGGAGGTGTATGGCTATATGTATGGACTGTGAATACTAATGTACACTTCTTTATGTTGGTATGAGTGATATGAATCAGGTTGGTTGGTGGTTTATCTCTTGTGGAGGAGGAGGGGGAGTGAGGGTAGAAAGTGTATGTGGGGAGTGTAAGTGGAGGTGTACGGATATGTGTATGGACTGTGTGTACTAATGTGCACTTCTGTACATTGGTGTGAGTGATGTGATCCAGGTTGGTTGGTGGTTAACCGTTTGTGGAGAGGGGGGAGGGTAGAAAGTGCATGTGGGGAGTGCAAGTGGAGGTGCACGGATATGTGCATGGACAGTGTGTACTAATGTGCACATCTGTCTGTTGGTGTGATTGATGTGAATCAGGTTGGTTGGTGGTTGATCGTTTGTGGAGGGTGGGAGGGGAGGGTAGAAAGTGTACGTGGGAGTGCAAGTGGATGTATACGGATATATGTATGGAGTGTGTGTACTAATGTGCAATCCTGTATATTGGTGTGAGTGATGTGAATCAGGTTGGTTGGTGGTAAATCTCTTGTGGAGGAGGGGGGGAGGAGGGAGGGTAGAAAGTGCATGTGGGGAGTGCAAGTGGAGGTGTACGGATATGTGTATGGAATGTGTGTACTAGTGTGCACTTCTATACATTGGTGTGAGTGATGTGAATCAGGTTGGTTGGTGGTTAATCTTTTGTGGAGAAGGGGGGGAGGGAGGGTAGAAAGTGTATGTGGGGAGTGCAAGTGGAGGTGTACGGCTATGTGTATGGACTGTGTGTTCTAACGTGCACCTTTTGTATGTTGGTGTGAGTGGTGTGAATCAGGTTGGTTGGTGGTTAATCTCTAGTGGAGGAAGGGGGGGGGGGGAGGGTACAAAGTGTATGTGAGGAGTGCAAGTGGAGGTGTACGGCGATATGTATGGACTGTGTGTACTAACGTGCGTTTCTATATGTTTGTGTGAGTGATGTGAATCAGGTTGGTTGGTGGTTAATCTCTTGTGGAGGAGGGGGAGGGTAGAAAGTGTATGTGGGGAGTGCAAATGGATGTGCACGAATGTGTGTATGGACTGTGTGGACTAATGTGACCTTCTGTATTTTGGTCCAAGTGACGTGCTTTAGGTTGGTTGGTGGTTAATCTCTTGGAGGGGGGAGGAAAGTGTATGTGGAGAGTGTAAGTGGAGGTGTACGGCTATGTGTATGGACTGTGTGTACTGATGTATAATCTTTTACGTTGGTGTGAGTGTTGTGCTTTAAGTTGGTCGGTGGAGAATGAAAAAAAACCTAGTGTTCGATGTTTGTGCAAGACTTGAGGTAGGTAAGAGTGGGGGGGATGTGGGGTGATAGTGCATGTGGATAGTGAATTTGGAGGTGAATACAAGAGAAGTGTTGCATAATTTGGGATGGTAAATAGTGCACACAACTGGAAAAAAGATGATCCCTTAGCATTTAATCTAAAAAAATCCTTTAACATTCTTAGAAACAGCTCAAAAATAATGTTCAGGCTTATATCGGGACAATATCCCACTAGTTTACCCTCCTAAAAGTTTCCCTTTTAGACTCGATCACAGGATATTGACAAGAATCTGTAAGACGTATACTGGACCATAAAACTTGTATTGGTCATTTTTGCATTCGTCTTCCCAGACCTACATGTGTACTAGGATTTGTTTCGGGAAAATTCCGGTACAAAAGTCAACTTAGGACACCCATGTACCTATCGACAATTTGTATACCGGCTGTCAAAAAGCTAACCTGCCGCTCGACCGGCAATGCCGCTCGACCGGCAGGTTAGCGGCCGTGTGCTAGTTATCCGTCACAACCGCACCGGAAAAACTATTCGACGGAAAGAAAATTCTCACAATCGTCTTTGCGAGTTTTCCATTTTAAATGATTTGCCATACCACCCCCCCCCCCCACCCCCCCTCCTCACTGCAGCATCTGCATTGATCCCAGAATTTTTCGGCTTCTTTGATATCCACGGTCAGATGCAGACGATACTTCATAAAAGTAGGGCTTGGATTATTCATTCTTTTGACGTTTCAAGGCCATCCAATAGACTAACGAGTAGGAATCCAACGACGTTGCTAGGCAAATGAGCTTGGAATGTATCAAATATATAGTCAAAATCGTAATAATCTTAATCGACGATCAGCACCCACCGATAAACGAGATTAAAAGTCATGTCTCTGTATGAAGTAGAAATACACTGGCAGGCGATGATCGTCGATCATAAATAAACGACGATCCCTGGAAGTGCATTGACTCGTTCACTTTTGTACACTACCCGCTCACTCGCATGGTATTTGTCGTGTAGTTCCACGTTCACTCGCCATGTACACTTCACCTTGAGGGGGGATGGGGGATGGCATGTTGAACCCAGAACCGGATCCCCCCCGCCCCTCCTCTCCCACCCCCCTCCCCCCCCCGCCACCAGTCAAGTGCATAGGGGGATGCGTATGGAAGTGCATAGTTCTCACACTTACTGTCAGCGGATGAGTACCTAATTACAAACCGGATGATTATTGGAATTTTCTTCCGCCGAAATGCACTAGTTCACATCTGCGGCACCCAATCGCAGAATGGGCTTTACACGTCCTACTGCACTTCTCACATACACTTCGTGGACTTGAGGGAGGGGGGGGGGGGAGGGGGCGGGAAGAGTGGAGCAAAAAGCCCGCATGTGTTTCCTATGAACTGAAAATCCCGACAACTGTCTCGAAGACATCTCCACGTCTTCCGTCACTAACTGTTTTTGAGATAAATCATCTGGCGACCAGTCTGTCTTCTAATAGCCAGAAAAAATTCTCTTTATAGTTGCAGGCAGTTGTTGAATTTCTTGATTTTTTAATTCTAACTGTGGATGGTTTTAACAATACAAAATATCATAGTGAAAAGAAGTTATCCATAAAAAAAAATGTTAAAAATATTAAGTGCTAAATAATGTACTTGCTTTTGATATGCATCCTAAGTAGAAATGAAGGAAACTTCCCACAAATTATAATCCATGTGACAAGCCTTCCTGAAGAACTGTGATAGAAACATTGGATTGTGTGTGTTTTGGAAGGTTCCTACTACCTTCCAGTTTCCACCGTAGGCATTGAAGGTTACTTCCTAGTAGTCTCTTCTGTATGGTTATGTATGGTATACACTGTTAGAGGAGTGTAGGATTTAGGGGTGATTGGTTCTAAATGGAAGGTGGAGCAGTTCTGCAAGGCGGCGCTCAAGTGTGCGTTCCTCGTCGCGACGGTCAAATGAACGGTCGGAGGAGCAGTCGGAGAAGTGGCCATCGTCGTGGGGCCAGGTGGACACGGAGTAGTGAGAGGAAGGAGTACCATAATAGGGCAGTCCATAGGGATGTGGTATCCAGCCCCACGGACTGGGGTGAGGCGTCGATGGTTGGAGAGGAGCAAGAGTGGTGGTGAGCGCGGAGGCGGAGGATGAGGAAGCAGAGGAGGAAGCAACTGTCACCACCGGTGCAGCCGATGAGGAGGTAATGCCCATACGTTCCCAATGGGTGCACATGGACGATGCCAGACGAGAATCATCATGAGGGGCCATGCATTTCGGAGTAGAGTGACCAGAGGCGCCACAGTTCTAGCAGGTGAAGTCTGCGGGAGGGGCAGTCACGGAGGAGGCCTTGCCAGCGCGGCCACCCCCACAACCCATGACACCATGGCCACCCCCACGGCCAGGCCCACCTTCTCCGCCACGTGAAGCAGCGTGAGTAGTGTGGGCAGCTGCGGCAGAAGAAGAGGAGGGGATGGAGACAATAGCTATAAAAGAGGAGGAGGAAGAGGTGGTCACTACAGTGAGAGCTGTACGATTCACGTGCTTGTTCTGCAAGTTGCTCCACCAATCGGTGAGCCGAGCTGCAGTGAACTCATAGAGTGGCCCGATCCCTGGAGGAGAATTGGCGGGGATTGGGGCAGTATCAAGACGCTCAAGCTCAGTCTGAGAGACATGGAGGTAGAGATCAAAGAGCTCAGGGATGAGGCCAGAAACAGTGGACAAGAAAGAAGAGAGGGGACCTGGTGCTGCTTTGTCCAGGTCACGCAAGAGGCACAACCTTCGCATCCAGTACTCATCTGCAGTCTCATCCGCTCGCATGTGGAGTGTGTTGGATTGCACAGTGAGAGTACTTTGGGCAGCATGTCCTATCAAAGTTTTGCAGCGACAAATGAGTGCGTAGGCACCAATAGGGTCAGCAGGGGTGCCACGGGTCGGGTCGGTGTTGTACGTACCAATGTCGTCGAGGAGGCCCTCGGGCCCGACGTTTCAGGGTACGTACAACGCGCGGCCTCAGCAGGCTGAGGAACAAATGGTGGCTTGGCCGGAGAGTAGTACTTCCACAGAAGCTCACCTTGTGCCCATGCGCTGAAGCTGGTTTCCCACAATGAGAAGGTTAATTTAGAAGTGAACTGAGGTGGTGGACTCTCAAAATCCTTCTGCCTGGTGGGTAGGAGGGCCCGAGCAAGGGCAGCTACTGAGAGGGCAGGTGAGGAGGAACTGGGGACACCGCTAGGAGGAATAGTGGAATCCGCAGAGGTAGTCTCCTCAGCAGGCAGAACGACAGCAAAGGTCGGGACAGCGCACAAGCGCTCTATGACTAGGCTTGCCACTGTAGTGGCCAATTCCTGTTGTGCTTCTAGTCCCTGTTGCATCTATTCCTCTTCTCTGCGGTGAGCTGCCTGTGCCTCGCTAAGGGCAGCTTGTAATGCCTCTGTGGATTTTTCGGGACCTGGCATGATGAGGAAATGAGATTGAGCATAAGAGAATGGGATAAAGAGGAGAGAGGTGCTCACTAGACTAGCGGCGGGAAGTAGTGCAAAGAGGGGCGGGACCACTGCGGCAGCGGAGGAGAACAGTACAGCCACCCATGCAGTAATGGTCACCGTCAAACAGAGGAGACCAGTGATGGTGGCACCTACAACTGCTGCTGCTACCAGCACAACGAGCATACCTGTGGTGGCGTGGTGTGTGAGTTCACAAGGTGCACCTGTCGGGGTGAGAACAGCTGCTTCCGTTGACACACGAATGGAGCCGACGGCGCTTGCAGTAGCGACATAGAGGATGCCGATGTGGCAATAGTAGCAGCGGCTGCTGTAACCTGTGTGGCGATGTTGGCGGCGGCTGCAACGAGAAGGCAGAGAGATGTTGCTGCGTGTGCGTAGGACTCAGCCGCTCTTCCCACAGCGGTCTGTGCGGGTGCCTTGATGACACGTGCCGTGGCCGAGAAGGTGGAGGCTGCACCTGCTGTGGCTTTGAGGATGGCGCCGGCCAAACTGATGGTGTCGGTGTGGATGGGAAGAACAGGGACCACGCCAGGCACCTCCCGTGCTATGGTTGGACAGGTAGTGTCAGCTGTAGTTGTGGCTGCAGGTACGACTGAAGTAGAGTCCGGTGCAGAAATGGAGGTAGGGGTCTCACCATGAGGTTGCATACCTCAAGGACGAGGGGGAGACAGTGGGAGATTGTCAGTAGTGTAGACTTGGTGATCAAATTGACGTTCAGCTGCTTCAGCTGTTGCAACGATGTCCTCGTGCCAGTAGGCATTGTGGAGCATGCGAAACCAGAATGGCGTGTCATCGTCGTCGTTAGGGCGCGAGGGCTCATCAAACGCTTGCCGATCTTCCCGCCCACAGTCAGTGTAGCGTACAGCCGTGCGAGGAGATTCCAACTCGTCGTCGGGAGGTCCGTCTAGCGGTGATGAATCCAGCGTGACTGACTGTCCAGCTGCTGTCGCAGCCAAGGATGTCTCTGCTGCGTGGGAGGACATGGGTTTTCCTCAAGCTGTCACTATGATTTGTGCAATCGCTGCAGGGAGAAACAGCGTGGGGAAGACGAGAGCTGCGGTGGAGCAGCTGGGGGATGCGCAGGCAGCCAAGAGTTGCTGGCCAGCCAAGCGCTGAGAAGCAATGAGCAGTAGAGCAGTTAAGAGCTGCAATGCTGTATAGTGAAGCAGTGTAGGGCAGCAGACTGCTGAAGATTGAGACAAGTGTGGTGCGGGCAGACAAGAGCTGCGGGACACCCAAAGTACCAGATGTGCGGGGTAGTAGAAGGCTGCGGGATGTGGACTGCGATGCCGTGAGGAGATGGCCGCTGCAGGAAGACACAACGTGGGGCAGGCGAGAGATGCGTGGAAACCGAGGGCTGCGATGGCAGCCGAGAGCTGCGGGGCAGCCGGGTGCTGAGAAGTAGCGGGCAGCGGGAAGATGAGAGTCGCGGTGCTGTATCGCAGGAGCTGTGTGAAGCAGCAGAGTGCTGCAAATCCAGACGGGTGCAGCATAGAGCAGACGAGAGCTGTTGGGGCGTGGGCCCATCGCGGCGGCTAGAGGGCCTTTGTGTATGTTGAGTCACAAGTCACAGATTGATGAGTAGGAGGGGATTTCCCCTAGTGCTCTGATACCAGTAGTTGCAAAAAAAAAAACACATAGATCATGTGGCTAAGTGCTAGAGAGCATCGGAAGCCATGGATGTGGTAAGCTTGACTTGCAAAAGTTAGGTCACAAGAGAGACAGTACTTGAGTGAGGGGAGCGAGAGTGCAAGACCGGTGAGTGCACAACAGCACTGAGCAGTCGCTCGAGCCGACGTGCACCACCTCCCGGGGATCAAGCCTGACCACTCGGAATCAACTGCGGGTGGCTTCTCACCAGTGCACAGCCAACGGCTGACACGGTTGTTGAAGATTTGCCCCTCTGCATGCCCAAGTGCGGCGCCGGGAGGCGCCGACGAGCCGCCAGAGAGAGGAAATTCCTCGTCGACGGATCTGGCGACTTGAGGATTTCTCGGATCCTAAAATGCAGGATTGCCCCTGAAAGTTGACGAGTTGCTGAATCCGGTGGAAGTTGTTTCACCGGAATCGGACTAGTATCGAGGGAGATATGGGCTTCCAAAGTTGGGGTGTGCGCAGCGGTTCTGGGAGCCGGCCGCGGTTCGACTTCCGGTGAATAATCGACCGGAACGAGTAACAAAATGCCATCTGGGGATATTGCTCCGGAAGGTCTGCCGAGGCGTCCGGTGGATGATCCGCCGGATTTCAGGAGTGTAGTTTGTTACTGAGGGACAGCCAAAATTCTGGCTCGGAGTCCGAAACTCAGTAGTACAGTTTGTTACTCGGGGACTTAGTCAAAATTAGAAATGGAGGTCCGCGAACAGGTTTCGACCCACATCAATCCCCATCACCAAACTCGATGATTAACTCATCGAAACAGACCCCAAAGGTGCGAGGGGCGCCGCCACTACGCGTAGAGACATCTGTGCCTTCGGAATGGCGTTTTGATGGGTCCTTGATGTGTGAGGGCGCCTCGGCGGTCGACGTGGTGCGCGCCGCCGACTGAGCGGCTGATTTGGGGTGCTGCGCTTCGGATCATGTAGCGGAAGCTACGGTGATCCGAATCGCGCACGGTTTGGTGCGTTGGAGAGCTCATGACTATCCCTACAAATGTTCAGATCATGCCCATGTTCAAAAACTAATGCAAAACCGTGTTCTTCCCTTCGCAAAAGTGACTGTCTCGCAAATGCCTTCAACTCCCAGAAACATAGCGTGAGGCGACCGGAAAGCTCACGCTCAGACTCAGAAGAACCCGCACAAACATAGCCGTGAACGCAGAAGACCAGTCAGGACACATTGGAACTGCCTCCACCCAGAGGCTGGTTTCTGACAAAGGGTTATGGGCCCACGGCCCTGACCGGTCTACACATCGATCACGGCTTCCGCGGCGGACGGGATTGTCGTCGGGGACGACATCGCTGTCAAACTCTGAGGTCCCGGAGTTGAAGACTGCGCAATGGCGCAGAAGGAGACGCAGCCCATCCAGAAGTATGCGGGCGGCCCTGGTTTTGGGCTATGGAGGTGGCACTTTGAGATCCACCTCGCGCATAAGGGTGTGCTGCAGGTCATGTTGGGAACCGAAGTCCTCGACGACGCGACAGCGACGGAAGCGCAGAAGGAGGCCTTCGCAAAGAAGAACACGGAGGCGCTCATGCTGCTGGTGTCCGGGACGGCTGAGTCGCAGTGGGGCTACTTCCAAGGCTGCAAGCTGGCAGCCGAGGCTTGGCAAAAACTTTG
>SZWC01001070.1:281455-292385 GCA_023375785.1 Penium margaritaceum | reverse complement strand
CTACGGGGTGGGCCAAGTGAGCAGGTACGTGGCCGATCCAGGGCCACTACACTGGCAGGCGGTCAAGCGCATCCTCCGCTACCTGCAAGCGACGCGGCATGCGTGCTTGAGGTTTGACGACAAGGGGCGGGCGGACCCTTTGCGTCTAGTCTGCTACACGGATGCAGACTACGCTGGTGATGTGGACAAGCGGAAGTCCACATCCGGCTACATGTTCTTCCTCGCTGGTGCAGCGGTCTCGTGGTGCAGCAGAAAGCAAGACTGCGTCGCCACCTCCACAATGGAAGCAGAGTACATCGCGCTGGCTGAGGCGGTCAAGGAGGCGGTGTGGCTCCGCAGGTTGCTGGGGGAGCTGGGCGTGCCGCAGCAGGAGCCTACGGTGGTGCAAGAGGACAACACCGGCTCAATCTCGCTGGCCAACAACCCGACGCAGCACAGGAGGATGAAGCACATTGACGTGCATTATCATTACGCATGGGACATGGTTGAAAAAGGGCAGGTGGTGCTGCAACACTGCAGCACGCACAACATGCTTGCGGATTGCTTGACCAAAGCGCAACCTGTGGACCGGCACGCATTGAGCGTGGCCGGACTTGGGATGACCAGCTATGATGGGCTCGAGGGTGCAGTGGAAGATGAGTGAGAGCAGGCAGGAGCAGCGGGCATGGCAGGTGGAAGGGGGAGAATGTTGAAGATTTGCCCCTCTGCATGCCCAAGTGCGGCGCCGGGAGGCGCCGACGAGCCGCCAGAGAGAGGAAATTCCTCGTCGACGCATCTGGCGACTTGAGGATTTCTCGGATCCTAAAATGCAGGATTGCCCCTGAAAGTTGACGAGTTGCTGAATCCGGTGAAAGTTGTTTCACCGGAATCAGACTAGTATCGAGGGAGATATGGGCTTCCAAAGTTGGGGTGTGCACAGCGGTTCTGGGAGCCGGCCGCGGTTCGACTTCCGATGAATAATCGACCGGAACCAGTAACAAAATGTCATCTGGGGATTTTGCTCCGGAAGGTCTGCCGAGGTGTCCGGTGGATGATCCGCCGGATTTCAGGAGTGTAGTTTGTTACTGAGGGACTTAGCCAAAATCCTGGCTCGGAGTCCGAAACTCAGTAGTACAGTTTGTTACTCGGGGACTTGGTCAAAATTCCGACTGGAGGTCCGCGAACAGGTTTCGACCCACATCAATCCCCATCACCAAACTCGATGATTAACTCATCAAAACAGACCCCAAAGGCGTGAGGGGCGCCGCCACTACGCGTAGGGACATCTGCGCCTCCGGAATGGCGTTTTGATGGGTCCTTGATGTGTGAGGGCGCCTCGGCGGGCGACGTGGTGCGCGCCGCCGACTGAGCGGCTGATTTGGGGTGCTGCGCTTCGGATGACGTAGCGGAAGCTACGGTGATCCGAATTGCGCACGGTTTGGTGCGTTGAAGAGCTCATGACTAGCCCTACAAATGTTCAGATCATGTCCATGTTCAAAAACTAATGCAAAACCGTGTTCTTCCCTTCGCAAAAGTGACTGTCTCGCAAATGCCTTCAACTCCCAGAAACATAGCGTGAGGCGACCGGAAAGCTCACGCTCAGACTCAGAAGGACCCGCACAAACATAGCCGTGAACGCAGAAGACCAGTCAGGACACGTTGGAACTGCCTCCACCCGGGGGCCGGTTTCTGACAACGGTGAACCCCAAGGATCAACACCCGGGAAAATCATGCAGCTTCTCCAAACACCCAGAGGCAAGTCACAATGATGTAGCGATCGGCAGTCAGAATGTACGAACCCTAGCATCAACCACATCAGAGAAAGATAGTCAAATGGCGGCCATTCATGTGCCTAAGGGCACTCCTGGGTAGATTGTTAGTTGCTTCATGTAGCCAGAGCCAGCAGTCAGGGTACGCTCGTGCGACGTCTCCCCAGGGAAGGCCATGGTGATTCAATCTGTACATGTGTGGGTGCCATGAAGAGTGAGGCAAGAGGGCATAGAGATGTGAGTGGCCAACAAGACTTCAACACTCAAAAGTGTAGAATATGCAAAACAGGCTTAAAATTCAATGCACTGAGAAAACCCTAGAAACTCGAAAAAAACTAAGAAGTGTCTCAGTAAGCATCCAGGATGCCGTGGAATTTGGATGGAAGCTACTGGTCGATGGGCCATCACACGGCGATGCTCCTGCTCTAGATGGGTTCGCATCAGAGATCTAGAGGAACATGACCATCGTCGAATGGTCATTGTAAGCTGTACAAACAGAGGGTGATGTTCCACATCACAATACACCCCCATGACTGAATGACATGTACATTCATACACGTGCATCACGTCTCATACGCGTGCATCACGTCTCGCACTTTTGTCAAAAACTGAAAAAAGTGCGAGAAGTGATGCTTAGAAAACCTTACACATGCAGAACCCACTCTCATCTACCCTCAGAAGGGGCATAGTCCGACAACGAATGGTCACCATGAACTTCCCGCGTGCCAGTGCCTTGCAGTGTTGACCTGGGCCCCTCGAACAGTGGTACATCGATGTGCACCGCGACACATCAATGGGATCCATTGCCACATCGGCCACTGCGGTACCCCGGTTGTGGGGAGGGGGGGAGGGGGGGGAGAGGCTATGGGACCTCAGTGTCACTGTTTTCCTGGCTATGGCATTCTTTCATAGCATTGTGATATATGACATATTATGACTGCCTCATACAAGCATGATTTGCTATGCTCACTTGTTTTACTAAGCATGTGCCAAGTGTGACAGGGTCTCACATTTCATTCACACATACTCTAGTTTCCACAACTGCACTGTACAACTGTATCTTTGCTAAGATATCACACTAGCATTGCACTTTGTTCAACACATGATGCTGACTGGAACCACAGGGGTCATGCAAGGGAGTTCAAATGGAAAAAGCAACATTGTTATTCATGGTTCAAGAGCAATGGGCGTCTAAGCCCAATAGCCATCAGAGCGCCTAGAGCACTTACTGGCTTTCTCAGCGGCACGTGTGCTAGTCCCCACCCTGGCTGTCTTCTTGGCAGCCACCCCAGCATTTTCACCAGCACCCCTAGCACTCCCACTGCCACCCCCCTTCTTCCTGAGAAGATTCACCACAGCTTCCTGGCAATGCTGCTGCTGACGTGGCGGCACAGACCAGTCAGCTTAACGCACTAGCATGCAAGCGGGTGCGAGAACAGCAAGGATCAGACTAGGAGAGACAAGACAAGTCTCAGAAGCTGCATTGCAGTGAATGTGCAGAGAGAGTTGACAAATGACAGGTCCACAGCATAAATAGCCGCCGCGGCTCACAGCGGGTGGCGCACGCGGCGGCACCTGTCTGTCCTGAACCGGCCCAAAACCANCAAAACCACTGTTTTGGCCATAACTCTGCGCACAGGCGTCCAAACGGAGCGCCGTCTGATCCTACGGATGCAAGACAAAAAGACGGACACAACGACTGGTCACACGCCTATGTCCGGCAGCAGCCGGAGAGTGTAAGAAAACAAACATGCAAATCAGCCTGGCAGGGCTATCCACCGAGAAAATCCTGAATGTCTCCAAACGGAGTCCGTAGGTCGTGGCAACCCTCCGGTACACCAGGTAGGCTACCAGGCTGCCTCCAGCGGGTGGAGCACCACCTCAGGGGACTCCGTCTCCAGCTGGGTCCGCCTCAGGGATCTGCACGAGCATGGACACGGCCGAGTGGTCACAACCAACTGTACAACTGTGTATGTCTGACAGCATCACAACACTCCCCCATGACCCGATGGTACGCATGTCCATACACGTGCAGAACGCATGCCGGTGCAACACAGAGTGCTCAACAGAGACCCGGACAGTCACCCACTCTCAGACAGGGGTCGCAAACCGACGGAACGAACAGCCCCGAGAAACTTCCCACGAGCCAGTGCCTTGGTCAGAAAGTCAGCGCGCTGCAAGTTTGTGCCCACCCAGACGATGGAGACCAACTGCTGCTCCACCAGATCGCGCACGAAATGATACTCGACAGCGATGTGCTTTGTGCGTGCGTGGAACACACCAGAGTTCTCAGCAATCGCGAGAGCACTCTGGTTGTCGCAGTGGAGGATGATGGTAGGCACCGACTGGCCCAAACACTGAAACAGCCGCTGCAGCCACACTGCCTCAGCGGCGCCAGCGCCCAAAGCAACATACTCAGCCTCTGAGGAGCTGCGAGCAATGCACCCCTGCTTGCCGCTGCGCCAAGACACAGCGGTGCCACCCAGCAGGAACACGTAACCCGTGCGGCTGAGTCCATCAGGACTCCACGCCCAGTCGCTGTCGGTGTAGCCATCTACCACAACCGAGCACTGTCTCCGAAAGCAGAGCCCGTGATACGGTGTGGAGACCACGTACCGGACGAATCGCAAAGCTGCGTGCAGAGCGCGAGCCCGAGGGGACTGACTGAACTGTGCGAGTAGGTTGACAGCGAACGCAATGTCGGGACGTGTGGTCGTGGCCAAGTACATCAGTGAGCCAATGATGCGCAAGTACAGGGTCACGTCCACAGCCTCGCCCAGATCGGCTGGGTCTGTCACCTTCAGAGCGTCCTGCCCGTCGGGAGTGATGGGTGACGAGGCGGTGCGGACAGCGGCAAGGAGGTCAGCAAACCGCTCCCCCACCACCTGTGCGTATCGTGCCTGATGGAGGAGGAGTGTCCGTCGACGACGGTCACGCACAATCTCCATCCCGAGGAAAACAGCCGCTGGACCGAGGTCCTTCATCCTGTAGGCGGCCTGCAGGACCGCCTTGGCCTCCTTCACGGCCTCCAGTGAAGGAGACGCAATCAGGAGATCGTCCACGTACACCAGAATGGCAGTGAGGTGCTCGGCTGTCCGTCGGATGAAGAGTGACGGATCGGCGTCGCTCTGGACGTATCCAGCCTGCGTGAGGGTGCGAGTGATCTCTTGGTTCCAGCACCGGGGCGACTGCTTCAGACCATACAAGGCCTTGCGCAAGCGCCAGACCTTGTTGCCTTCGACCTCAAACCCAGGTGGCTGGACCATGTATATTTCCTCCTCCAAGGTGCCATGGAGGAACGCATTGTTCACATCCATCTGGTGCAGTTCCCAATCATGATGGGCGACTACACCAAGCAGCACGCGAGCTGTGGTCATGCGACCAACAGGGGCAAAGGTGTCAGTGAAGTCCACCCCCTCAACCTGAGAGAACCCCTTGGCAGTCAAGCGGGCCTTATAGCGGTCCAGTGAGCCGTCAGGCTTCACCTTCTTGCGGAAGACCCACTTGGCCTGCACGACCTTCCGTCCCTCAGGACGGTCGACCAGCTCAAAGACTCCGTGCTCATGGATGGCCCTGAGCTCGTCCTCACAGGCGGCTCGCCACTGCTCAGCATCATGACCTCAGAGCACCTCCTTTAACGTGTCTGGATCGGGGACCGCCAAAGGAGAGCTCCGGGTGGCCAGGACACACGCCTCGCGGGTCGGACGGACCACAACCAGGTCAACGGCAGCTGCCTGTGCAGCCTCGTGCTCGTCAGCGATCAGCTGGTGCCCCATGGGACAAGCTGGGTGCACCTCCGTGTAGGTGCCCTGGACACTCAGGTCGAGAGCCTTTGTGCCAGGGTCACCACTGTGCACACTACGCGTGCGTCGTCTGGGTGGCGCAACCGCAGTTGGAGGTGCACGTGAGGCGAGTGGGCGGCGACGTCCACATGGCCCACAGGAGTAGCTAGAGTCTGAGCCGACTGATGGCTCAGGCACAGGGAGGGCAGGCGCTGCGTCTGGAGACGTTGCGGGCGCGGGCGAGTCAGTTGCGGCAGGCGCTGGAGGCGCGGGTGAGACAGTCGCGGCAGGCGCGGGCGAGGCGGTCGCGACGGGCGTGGGTGAGGCAGGCGCTGCAGGCGCCGGCGAGGCAGGTGCGGCTCCCGCAGGCGAGGCAGGTGCAGTGCCCATCGGCGAGGCAGGTGGAGCGCCCGCCGGCGGGGCAGGTGTAGCCCCTGCAGGCGAGAAAGGCACCGCGGGGGCAGGCGAGCCAGGAGACAAGGCAGTCGCGGCAGGTGCGGGCGAGACAGTCGTGGCAGGCGCAGGCGATGCATTCGCGGCAGGCGCAAGCAAGGCAGGCGTAGAGACCACAGGCCCGACAGCAATGATAGCCGGGTCAATGGTGACCAGCGACGGTCCCACCCCGGAGGCACCCCAGACGAACTCACCCTGTGGGGCAGACTCCCCCAGCCGACGGGAGGCCTCACAGGTGGGAACGTGAGACGCTGCCTGGGTGAGAATGGCAGATAGGTCGCGGTACGACAGTGCCTCAAAGAACAGCGCGTCGCGCGACTCAACAATGCGGTGTCGTCCTGCGTCCCAGAAACGCCACGCTTTGGAGCATGGGGAGACACCGAGGAAGGCACACATCCGGCCACGCGGAGAGACCTTGGACCCCTGCTGGTCCTTGGTGTACTAGACGCAAGCCAAGGAACCCCAGACGCGAGCAAGCCTGAGATCCGCACGGTGACCGAACCACAGCTCATACGGCGTTTCGTGGTCCGGCAAGGGACCATGCGGGAGGCGGTTCCAGACCCACGTCATGTAGGCGAAGCCCTCAAAGGCGAAGGACTCCTCGAGACCGCACTCAGCGCGCATAGCGCGAACCGCATCCTCCATGGTGCGGTTCCAGCGCTCAGACACACCGTTCTGCTGTGGCGTAGCAGGCGCCGAGAGCTGGTGACAGATACCAAGCTCGGCGAAGTGAGTGGTCAGCTCATCGAGATGCTCACCGCCGCGGTCAGAGCGGAAGGTGTGAAGGGAGTGACGAGACTGACGCTCAGCCATCACGAGCCACAAGCGCACGGCAAGAGCGGCATCGCTCTTGTGGCGGAGGCAGTAGACCCACCGCATGCGGGTGAAGTCATCCGTGAGGGTAAGGACATACCGACCACGGTCAGCGACAGACTCGACAGGGAGAGGTCCAAGGAGGTCCGAGTGGACAAGCTCCAGGGGACGCTGCGCGCGAGTGACGGAGGCAGGGTAAGTGCAGCGATGCATTTTACCCTGAGCCCAGAATAGACAGTCGGTCTTAGGCGGCTTCTCGAAGGAAGCCGCATCAAGACCGAGGGTGGGCTGTGTACGGATGAGCTTGGACACAGTGTCCATGCCCACATGACACAGGCGCCAGTGTAACAGGCACTGGTGGTCAGGAGACAACACCCCCGTGACAAAGACGCGAGCAGACGAGCAAAGGGAAGAGGCAGGGGCAGAGCAGCGTGCGATGCGATACAGGTCATCCACAACAGTGGCACGCAACACAACCGTGGAAGTGTCACGTGCTGTGATCGTGGCATCATGAGAGGAGTGGTGAACAGAGAGACCAATCCTCGTGCAGGCACGGACAGAGAGCAGGCTGAGCTCGAGATCAGGCACGAAAAGCACGTCAGAGAGGTACACAGGACCAGACAGACCATCAAACTGTACGACCCCTGTCCCTTGAACAGGTAGTGACTGCCCAGAACCTGTCCGCACTGACCGAGCAGACCCAACAGGACCAAGCACGACAAAGGCGGTACGGTCGCAGGTCATGTGGTGAGTGGCCCCTGAGTCAATGATCCAGTGGCCACTCGCCTCACGACCTGTGGTGGTCACAGTGCAACGAGAAACGGAGTACGCTGCCTCTGCTGGACGCTCAGCAGGTGTGGCAGGACAGCGGGACAATGCACGACAATGCGACTCATCCAACCACTCTGTGCTGTCAGACTCATCCTCATCAGGCGACGCAGCCCCCCCACAAGCATGACCATGTGCAACAAACACAGATGGACAGTCAGTCTGTGGACCACTCGGCTGTGACAGCACACTCGCACCTCCCTGAGAGTGAAGTGCCAGCAGTCGACGTAGCTCTGCGATGGTCTGGTCCCTCGGGTCCGGGGTGGTGCTCCCCCCGGATGGCGGCGGGCCTGTCGCCGGTGCTGCACCCGAGGTCGCCGCGGCGCGGGCTGCTGCTCCACTGTGGATCCGCTCCTCGTGGGTAGCCTGAAGACCGCGGGTGATCCTCGCCCAGTCCAGCTCCTGCTGAAACTCAGTGTAGAGATGAGGTCCGCCGCAGTTGTGGCAGCGGACAGCCCGTCCGGTGCCACCAGAAGGCTGCTGCGGTCCCTTCTTCTTTTTCCCCTTCTGCCCCTTCACAACTGCTACAATGGCTGTCGAAGCAACAGGGGAGGAGGAGGAAGAGGGAGAGGAGGAGCTGGTGGGGGTGAAGGCGGACGACGGTGTGGAAGGCGTAGAGGACGTCGCCCCCACTGCTGCTGCGACCATGGCGCTCTGCCGATGCGCGCGGGCTGCCTCGTCAGCCGTCGCGACCTGAATGAAGTACCGTTGCGCCCAGGGCAGTAGCTGCAGGGTGTCTGACATGGATGCGAGGACATCCTGGTCGAGGCGGGAGAAGGTGTCTGTGAGCTCAGGGCGCACTCCCAGCATGATAGTGTCTAGCGCCCCGAGCTGAGAGCTGCCTCCGGTGCCCAGGCGAGTGTACAGGCGCATGGCCCGACGCCAATAATCAGCTGCTGACTCCGAGGGTCCCTGATGAAGAGAGTGGAACTCGCGAAGGCACGCGGACCGGGTCACGTGAGTCTCAGCTGTAAATAGGGTCAGCGCCAGCTCCCAGCCACGGCGCGGGTCTGCGCCTGCTCCAGTCCCAGGCGCACCCAGGAAAGGGCGGAAGTCGACCACTGTCTCCTGTGGAACCGCGTACAGCAGTCCACGCATGGCACGCGCTGCTGTAAGGGACTGGAGCGGATCAGCCGTCTGGTAGTGGCTGTGGTAGTAGGGCCATACCCCCTCCGAGTCCGCCCATACCTGAAACAGCACCTCCCAACAGTCAAACCCCGCTTTGCTGTCGTAGCGGGGCGGGGAAGTCTCGAAGTCCTTAGGTCGTCGCTCCGTGGGGAGCTGGACCTCAGGTGGTGCTAGGAGCGGACGTGGGAAAGGCATGAGAGGCATCAACGCCGCTCCCCCAGTGGCACATGAGGCCTGACGTGGGTCGACCTGCTGCTGCTGCTGCCACTCCGGATGCTGTTGCTGCTGCTGCTGCTGCTGCTGTCCCCTCGGACTGGGCGCCGGCGTCTCAATGCGCAGGCTACTCATCTGCTCCATCAGCCGGCGAAGCGCATCCTCCCCAGTGGGGGCGGAGCCTGATACCACTCCTCGAAAATGGACCCCCGTCTCTGCGCAGGAGCGGCAGCAGGACCAGCAGACTCCTGGCCCGATGGGGTTGCCTCTCTCTCGTTCCCGGACTGATGTCCCGGTGTCCCAGACAGAGAGACCAAGGCATCGCGGATCTGCCGCAGAATCGCTGACTGCTCATCCTGGCGCTGGTGGAGCGATGACTGCTCCACCAATAGGAAGTCAATTGCCTTTGAGCGTGGGCTGCGGACCCCACTCGTGATGGTGTCTTCCGGCTCCTTGCCCTTGGAGCTGCTTGACTCCATGCTGAGGCGGTGGAAAATTCGTCCGAACACAGAACCGTCAGCGTTTCTCGAGGAATTGAAACGATGGCAGAAATTGACTTTTTGTCAAAAAATTTCACCAAGTCTGTGATGACGTCAGCGTGCCCACTACTGACGTCAGCAGGGGTCTGCTGACGTCAGCAGTGGGCTGCGGGCGTCGTCGCTGCCACTGCTGATGCTGCTGTGCTGCGCTGCTGCTGCGCTGCGCTGCTACGCTGCTGCAGCGCTGCCGCTACTGCGCTGCGCTGCTGCTGCTGCGCTGCTGCTACTGCTGCGTAGTCGCGACAGCGCTGCGCTGCTGCCGCGCTGCCGCTGCTGCGCTGCGCTGCTACTATTGCACTGCCGCTGCTGCTGCTGCGCTGCTGCGCTGCTGCGTTGCTGCGCTGCCATGCAGCCGCAGCAGCGCTGCGCTGCTGCTGCGCTGCCGCTGCTGCGCTGCGCTGTTGCTGATGTGCCGCCGCTGCTGCTGCTGCGCTGCTGCGCTGCCGCGCTGCTGCTGCTGCTGCGTAGCGGCTGCTACGCTGCCGCGCTGCTGCTGCTGCTGCGCAGCGGCTGCTGTGCTGCGCTGCTGCGTTGCATTGTTTCAACTGTTGTTGGTCATTGCTGCACCGTACTTCACCTTCACACCATCGGCACTCTTCGTCGCTCGTCCATGATGATGTGTTACAATCCAACAGCACGAGACTGCGGCATGTTTCAGTTGAAGAATCTACACTTCGGTGTACGTGTCTTGTAGTGGCTTGCTTGCTGCATGCAGATTTGACTCTCAATACACGTTGACGATGGCTGCCCTGACTTCACAGATGACACCAGTCCTGTCGGTTGAGGTGCCAGCTGTTGTTGTGTCTCGTGCTGGTGACGTCGCTGGGGCCTCGGCCGAGGGTGTTGCTAACGACCGTGTTCGTGGACGTGCTGTTGCTGCCCCAAGTGGCTGTGGTCCGTCAGAAGAGAAGAGAGTTACCAATGGCGATAGCTCTGTGTGGCCAGAAGATAGCACAGAGGCTGTGATCCTGGATCATCACTGTTCAGAACGTGCCTACAAGCGCGGAATGAAGAGAGCAAAGCGTCGAAGAAAAGTGCCTGCAGGGCACTGAAGGAAGGGTTAGCGAGTGGTGCCAAAGTACTACATAGACAGGTTGTCCGATGAGGACAGCGACGTAGTGGTAATTCGGGTTATCACACGCTGTGTAGGCACTTGCTGTAAGACCGTGTGTTCAGATGGCGATGAGACAATTATTTAAAATGTCATTCTATTTTCCAATCCCATCTCTTTCACTCATGCTCCTCGATGCCTGGACTCGTTAATCCATGATGATGTACACTGTGTCTTGGCTTGCATTGTTCTCTGACTGAGGGCTCATGGGCAGAGGGCTGAGGGCGGTGGGGCAGAGGGCTGAGGCTGAGGGCTCATGGGCAGAGGGCTGAGGGCGGTGGGGCAGAGGGCTGAGGCTGAGGGCTCATGGGCAGA